>JAFELO010001023.1:359068-379332 GCA_017140195.1 Eumaeus atala | reverse complement strand
AGGTATGGATTTGTACTATTTACTATTGGACACTATTAACAAATTGAACAACATGATGGTCACTGGTGACAGACAATTTTTTTTTTTGTCCTGGCAAAGTACTTAAGCTGGTAACTACTAGCTACTGCAAGTTCTATAATTATTAAATGTATCAGTACTGTAATATTAATATTGATCAAAAATATACATTTTATTTCCATCATATCAAAGAATACATTTTACAGATTGATAAAAACTATTCCAAAAAATATTCTTTATATACAAATTTTAATATTCTTTATATATAAATTTTAATATTATCTATTTCAATACTTAATGAATATATATTAAGTTGGTGCATTTTAAACAGAACTTGTAAAAAATAGTAAAAATACTTACTTCTTCTTGAATACCAGCATTGCTAGATAGTTTACCTCCATCAGTGATAACAACTATTACTGATGGTTCTAGATAAAAAGGACATCTGCCTTGGCCGTAAGTATCAATGCCAGTTTGCATCCTATTTATATTAAGCACATCGAATGCATGTTTTAAAGCAGCACCCATGGTTGTTAATCCGAGACATTGCAAATTTTTCAACTCATTAATAAATGTAGCCAGGTTTTCTTTCCATCCAGCCTGGAATAACAAATAGAATATTTTAGTGTTTACGAAAATAAACAAGATAAACGAAAAACGCTGATTAAAAATGTTCATATCGTTGTTATCAATCGAATTAAAACCAGAATTCCAGCGCACATACACAATTCATATTTCCCCCCAATTCGCCATTTGAATACGCATCTATTCGACCAATAAGATCGCTTTGACAGCGCAGTCGCGAGCGATATCGCGGAGGCAGCATCGGCGGTAGCTCGTCCTGTTTACGTCTTGTTGTATATTTCAGTACATTTTGCACTTTGAAAGTATGTAATTGTTCTAAATTGCAGATTACAGTGCACTACATATTACCTTAACACAACCGGCCTAAACCTACATATTGTATGCATAAATTATAAGAATATTATCATTAAAACGTGTTCACTTAGTTTTACTAACCTTGATGTTCGCGGGTGGCTCTTCGAAAGTTAGAAGCATATATCTATCGCCCCTGCTTTCAGGTGATCGTTGACGAACCTAGGACATAATATAAATTTCATAAAGTAAACACTCGATAAACAAATCGATCCCAAACTGAGGCAGTTTTGAAGTCGATGACACTACACGTACCTTTACGAACGTTTCCACAGCGCCCTTGGCTACATCGAGCAACGTTGGGCGTCCGCCCAAATAAGCTCTTTGGTTCATAGATGCTGAAGTATCTATTAAGAAGACTATAATAGTCATCCTGTCTTTTTCCCTAATTATCCTTCTATACATTAAAATATGCGCACGCTATTATGAACTAAGAACAAATATGGCTGCTACATTGTACGCAGATTTGCTGACAGGCAACCGTCCGACAGCCGCTTCGACGAGCAGCTGAACAAGCTACGCCACGAAGACTCCAAAAGTACCACGTGACCTAATCATTTATTCGGTAACTCTCGGCATCCAATAGAAAAACGCTCGGCAAAGACCGTCGACGCATTTAATGTTGCCATTTTGTAGAATTAAATCTACCAGAAATAATATCGTAATAATTTTAAAACCCAAATACATATATGTATAAAAAATATATTCAAAAATCTTGTATATTTATTACAAAGAATCATATTTTTACATTTGGTTTTTAGATTTTTGAGATATAAATAGAATAGTTTGTACATTTAAAACATTAACTTACCATATTTTTTTCTCCCATATTTTATGTTACTGTATAAATTAGCTTGTCACGCTTTTGAGTTCTGACTGGAAGAGTTGGCTCAGGGCTGACAATATGTATATTTTAAGAGAGTTATTACTAAGGCATAATATTAAAGTTATTCATTTACGCACTATTGTTATATTGCGCCAATTAGTAATAATTTATTTTATATGCTATTTAAATGTAGATGCAATTTCAATTCATTGTAAATAAAGGATATTACAAATGAAGTGCTTATTACTAAAATAAATGTCAACTCCATTATCACAAGTAGTGGTTAGTCGTTAGTACCGACGTAAATAGCAGATAAAAAAATGAATTACATACTTAGGTATCTACGGCTTTTTTTTAATCTCCTTTCATGACACAGAGATTATGTTACGTAAAAATGGGGTGTACCGCGTAGGTATGCCAACGCAGAGGGTCCAAGACACGCCTACAAGTGTTTATCCCTCGTGGAAAAAGGTTATTATTATGTTATAACTGATAAGGTGATTAATATTTTTTAATCAGTGGTGGTGCCTTTGGTGCATTGCAGCCAGATGGTGTCGGCACTGACGGGTTGGTATGTACTCTCGGCACGGTTGACATAGCATCGGCGTCAAATAGCGCTATCAACTATGCTGTTCCGTTTCGTACCGGTTGTGAGTTTCCTGCGCACCTTGCTCTATTCCAGCGGTCCATTGGGGTGTACATAGAATGAAAAAGGGAACACTATAATATATTATGCGAATCTCTATGTGCATCAGTTGTCACCAAAAGGTTTTTCACCAATTTTTAACTGTTCGTGTTTCCTATATGATGCAAATAAATTTATTGGAAAAAAGGTTAAAACAAGTAGAGCATAAATTGATAAAAAAGTGTAAAGAAATAAAAATTATTACAAGAATGTAGTGATAATCTTTTTTTATCTTCCCTTGTTTTTTTAAATTATCTTTTTACATAAATGTATATTCACTTTATTATAGTAGAAAGCAACTTAAAGAGCCAAACGGGCAGTCGGACAATGTTGGTGACCACGCGCCCATAGATATCCGCATCTTCTCCTTTCCCGTAGATCACCGGAAACTCACAAAATAGGAAACCCAGCCTGAATAGCAGTATATGAGGCGGTATATGCCCTAGTATTCCTGGGTTCTCATGACTTCAGTCCAGAGTCCTTAATAACGAAAAAAATCGGGCAACCGCGAGTCGGGCTCCTACAGCGAGGGTGCCACACTTAACAATGGAAAACTTAAAATATTTAAAAATAGGAAGATGTCATGCTGCAATTAAGAGGTAGTGCCATGCTGTGCAATGGAATTGGGCCAGCAGGACTGGAGCGGTACCTCTCGCTCACATAATACCGTAAACCACCTTCAGTGATGCGCTCCATGCGGTCTGTGAGTAGCCGGTGTATTACAAAGGTCTTTTGACAACCTTCAGTCTCAATCATCAGACCAGTTCGATGGTTTGATACCATTGCATTGTAGCCTAACTTACCATATGTGTACCGAATTTTAACTCAACTGGATACTGGGGAAGTGGGTCAAATTCAGCCTGCAAGATTTGACATGAACATTGATACCTACCTGTAACTTACAAAGAAACATTGCAAGTTAAACAAAAACTTAAGACAAATAACGTAACGTAAAACAGTAGCAATACGTTATGTACTCCTAAATTATATCCAGTAAATCTACATATCAAAGGGCCAAGACGTTGGGGAGTGATAAGCAGCTACAGTATGTGATAAAACATTAAAATCAAAAGGTACCTTGTACTTAGGTAGGTACTAAGTTTCAGTTTAAAAACCTTCTACTTATTGATTTTTTAGTTATTTTATTTGCCATCGGATTTGAATAGTAATTAGTAACGTAACTGTACTGTACAGTCCCGACTTTTTTGTTTCACATACACAATACCAGTAAGCGGTTTTGTCATTATACATCGCTGCCTGATACAGCTGAATTGGGCAGGCCGCGGCACGACTGGGGAGAAACCTCTCGACTAGCTACACGATTTCGCAATAAAATTAAAGCTTCGCGTTTTGTGCGGTTTTAAATTTCTGGAGTGCTATTAGTGGGGGGAATGAGGAAAGGAGGGCAACATTTGCATAACAGGCTCTACGCGCGTAATGCGATCACTTAATGCAATGAGCAATCGCTAGCGCGTCATCCGTGATTATGTTTTTCGCTATTTGCGACGAAACCGAGTCTTTTTCAGTGAAAGTTACAGCCGTTTCAGAAAATCAGAAATTTAAAAAATAGTTTTTAATATAGAGTAAAACGCCACACAAAAACTCAAAGGTTTCACGTTGGCCAGATAACATTAGTAATCATCATCTAGCAATTATTAATGAAATATATTCAACAAAATTACTGAAATGTATATGAAGAAATATTAATGTTTTAAGTAGTAACAATAATAATAATAAGTAAAAAAGACAATTTTTTTTATTGAAATAATATTAATATATGATTATTTAATAATGAAGGTGCAGCAACAAATAGATAATTAATATATACTTTAAAACAAGGATGTAATATTATTACGTAGGTATAATTATTCAATAATATTTGTTAATTTAGAATGCATGTAATGTTAAACTAAATGTATGTGTCAGAAATAAAGGTTATTTGATTTGATTTGATGTATGAAGAATGACGACGATGAGGCGGTGGTGTGGATATGTCGAAAATCAAAACTTTCTATTGACCTAGAATCATTAAATTCCACAAGCAGTAACAATATACAATATAGTATGTACAGATAAATAAATATATCTTACTATCCTAGGAAAAGTTATAAAGTATGTGTAATACATGTCTGAAAAAAACTATCGCAAACTTATATTTGTAGTTTATTTCATCTACTTCAGGATTACTTCTTTTGTATGAAATGTACCTACGTACATAGGTACCCATGTAAATGTAAATATAACTTTAAAATTTTTAAGCGGTCATGCTCGTATTTGCCATTGGTACGGAGACCTCTGCGTGCTAACCAGAGTCGCACTTGACAAGGGTTTTTTTTTACAGATTTGAAGTTAATCCACATTGATGTGCCTACCTTTCAGCAGACACCTATAAAGTTAGTTTTCTCTACGCAATCATTCCATAGTGGGGTTCCATTTCATTGCGAAGCTTCCTTCCACAGCAGGGATTTACAACGAAGGGTCACGGCGTTTAACCGGGACCAACAGTGTTACGAATCTCTCGCAAAAAAACGCTCTAATCGAAACAGGTATGTAAGTAGGTACTAATTACTAAAAGGTGCACACCTATTGATGTCTTAAGTTTACGCGAATGTCACTCATTACAATAAAACTTTTACGGATTTTATCGCGGTTTATTTAATTAAATTAACTAGCCCGACGTTTCAGAAGCATTACAGCAACCATGGTCACGGATGGACTGAGATGACAGATGTCCTGATGTACCAAGTTATTAAAAGTACCCGAAGAATTATAATTTTTAGTTGTTCCTATTAACGCAAACAATACTTATTATACTTTGCTGTCTTGAGGTTATGATTTGATTATGTTTACCACTTGGTCCTAAGAGCAGAGGGAAGAACCGAGCCATCTTCTCCATTGAATGTTTTTTTAATTTTAATACCCCCCTGGATCATCCTTGGAAGGAATCGGTGTTCTCTAGTGAAGTTGTGCTTTATCAAATCTAATGTAATGGCCGGGTCAACTTCAGCGTGCTCACAGACCGCAGATTCTGTAACTCGTCGGTGTTTCACATCATGTATATGTTTTTAACGCGAGTTTTTTATAGATCTTTCAGGTAAGGTAGGTAGCCCTAGATAAGAGAGTCCATATTCACAATCAGGATTCTACATTCCTACATCTTGTAGAGGGATATTGGATTTCACTGATGATAAGAACTGACTAACCTTCTTCGGCGGCTTAAAATATTTTTTTATTGAAGCACGCTTAGGAATATAGCCAATTTTGTCGGCGACCCCTTTTAAATATGATGATATTGCAGGTAGGCGCTCGACGATGGCTGTTTTCAGTCGGCTTCTGTGAAAGAGACGGAGAAACCGAAGCTTGTTATTACGCAGAACTTGTTCGACATGTTAAAGTTCGGTATCCAGGTGTTGTTTGTCATTGATGCCTTATGCTCTCTGAAACAAAGATTTATTTAAATTATTTGCCTCTAACTCCATTGTAAATTGAATTTATACTATTTAGATGGTTAAGACATATGGTGACATTGGACGAAACATGGGTTTATTACTGTAAGCCAGAAACAAAACAACAATCGAAACAGTGGAGAAGGCCTGGTTCACTACCCCCTAAAAAGGCAAAGACGATTTTGTCTGTAAATAAGGTGATGGCTTCAGTATCCTGGGACTCGAGGGGTGTGATCTTGAAAGTGGTCAGAACTCTGATTACTACTGTGTCTTATTACGTCGTCTACGGGAGGAAATAAAGGAAAAGCGTCCAGGAATGCTGAGAAGACAAGTCCTTTTAAATCGAGATAACGCCCGCGTTTACACGTCTGGGCAATCAATGGCTAAAATCATCAATTGTGGCTTTGAACTATTACGGCATCCGCCTTATTCACCTGATCTAACACCGTATGACTTCTTTCTGTTCCCTAACCTGAAAAAGCACTTAGGAGGTCAAAGATTTTCGACAAACGATGATGTCGAACAGTAGTAGGCGTACATTTTCACTCTAAGGAAGAATCATTTTTCCAACCGTTTAGACTGTTGAAAAAAAAGATTCTTTAAATGCGAGATGGCAAAACGAAAATGCTTCGAACTCGATGGCGATTATATAGAAAAGTAACAATATAACGGATTTAGTATGTGTTTATTTTCTTGGTTAGGCCGAATAATTTTCAATCCACCCTCGTACTGGACAACATTATCATTAAGGACTATATATTTAACCGGCATCGGCTCGACTTACACAAGGACTGCGTAATTCGCACGTGGGTCGCTATCCCGCGCCAACCCAACTCTCATTACAAACGCAGTGGACTATGAACCAAATTGTGAAACAATCGCTGGTTGTCATGTCACCAGGCATATTTTAGGATGAATACAATCGTATAACATCTATTACAAAATACTTTCTGCAAACACGCTCTCATACACGACACCGTACATCTGGTGTAGGGTCAGGTAGACGTCCAAGCACGAATGCGACACATACTCTACAATCCAGACAGATGTCAAGTCTGTCAATAGCACTTACTTTCGACTACGAACAGTCCGAATGACACCTTTAATGTAGGGACCGTTCCCATTACGTACAGCGATTTACATAGCTCAAATAAAATCAACGTACCGGTTAGTTATTCTATGACTACTGCCTGCTAGAGGGGGAGGGGGAATCGTACCGGTCATGACGCCTTTCATGAGCCAAACCTTTACGTCAGCGCTAGGGCCATAAAAGCTACCGCGCGCGACCTCACCCCGACGGCAGATTTGGAGGACGGGGGACCCCTCGGTCTCTCCGGCCATGAAAATTATAGTTAAATTAGTCACAATCACTCTCTTATCGGGATGCATCTTTATCATCTGCGGGAGGGCCCTCCCTCGAAAGAAAGACTGACCCCCCCTGGGGTCTTTCTTTCGACCCCAAACCTAGTCTCAGCGCCCGACGAGCACTCATAGGATTCCGATGAGGCTGTATTGGGTTTCTCTTCACATCCACAACATAAGTACAAGTCCAGGAAAAACCATTTACTCAGACTTCACAGTGAGTATTTCACCAAACCATTCAGGCAGGGTGGTTCTAACTACTGGTTGTAAGCACGCTGCCAGTGCTATGATAAAATACAAACGACGTTAAATCTCCTGTATGTTTCTAAACTTGAGTACCTCGCAGACTATAAAATTTTTATTACTACAGCATAACATGGACGTAACCTGATAGATCGGCTGATTACTGACGCATTTCGCACGGTATAACCATTGATATGTATAAATATATTTCAGACCAGAGATCAGAAACATCATTTTATTCTCTGTAAACATGTTATTGATTTACAAGTATATTTAAGACTGAAATACCACTCACTGATCAATCACTAAATCTTAGAAACTATAACACCAACAAACTTGAAATAAGATAGGTTTTCACTAAGTTTAGCTATTCACTAAGTACTAATTTTACCACATTCCAGCCCTAAGGGTGCGTTTTTGGGGGTGACGTACTAGAGTAAAGCCGCGTGGCCCTGCTAGCGTTATACTAAGTAGAGCTGGCTTACACATGATACTGGTATGAAATATTTGTGAGAATATAGTAATTTGTGTGAAATATTGTTAAAAATGACGGAACAAACCAAGCCCAAAAATGAAACCCAAAAAGGTGAAAAAATTGAAATTTCTACTAATCTAACTAGACTAAGCGTTAAATAATACATATGTTATGTAGTATATTATCGTATTTTGTAGTAGCAGGCAGGCCTGTGACAACAAGAACAACAATATGAATGTATATGTACCTACTTACTTGGTGAATTGAACATAACATTTTTACGCTTGTTTTTTGGTAACGTAGTCTAACAATATCTAACTGTAATGTACTGTATTTTATTATGCGTTTTGTGTTCTAACCTTAATATTTATTTTTTCTATAATTTTTACGAGTTATGGGGTGATAAATGATATCAATTTTATTGAACAATAAAAACGAACTAAACGATTTCTAAAGTTTAAAAAAAACAATAGAGATAACATAGATAGAGAAGGAAAGCCAGCCAAAAAGGCGACCATCGAGCAGAAACAGACAGCAAATGTGGTATGTTTCTCTTCTTCACTACTTTCACTCTGGTCAATGCGAGATTAAGTAGACAAAGATAGTAATGCATTCTCATCTTCATTGTCTATTAACCAAGACGCTTAGTAGTCGCCAAATAACTACCTATAGCATCCCTTCTCAATCTTTGTTATATTTATATAAAAAAAGCACGTGTTTTGTGTTCGAATGAATTTAAGCTGTTAACGTTTTATGAAATATAGCAACACGAAATAAAGTCTAGACTGACAAGTGTGAAGTGACTGTTTATTCAATACAAGTCCAGAAACGAAAGGTTAATTTTTATCAAAAGAAAGCGAAGCGCACCGGTAAATGTTTGAAATGTGTTATTAGACTCCAGTGCCCTTTAGTTTCTACAGTACAATTTATAAACCGCTTTAAATATTTACAAATCTAATAAAGTGCGCTTAGTATTCAAACATTTTAAACTAGTTTCACACAAATCAAGTTGCGTTGCCAGTACGTTTTAATGTTTTAGCGTTGAACGTTCAAAATGCAAGTCGAAATCGATGCATTAGAGGAGTCAATATCGCAATTGGATACTTCGTTGTCCGGAGCGAAATCAACAAATTTTGAAGATCTATATAAAAATTGGGGTCGATTAGGTCATCAAGAAGAAAGGCGAAAACAGCTCCTACAAATTCAAAAAAGGTATATATTAAATGATAAGAATAGAGGTTTCCCTTTCGCCTCACATTAATAAAGTTACTGCTAATAAAGCTACTGACTTAACTGCCTTCCTCTGGTATTTTCTTAATATAACCTAAAACTTAATTCTATTTTTGCTGAAAAATAGAGGAGTTGCTCAATTCTTTCTTTTAAGTAGATGTACCTCAGCCCCTCCCACAACATTCCCTATATTGAAGTGCAGTGCAGTGCAACCCAAATAATAAATACATTATTTACATTTTGTATGTAGTAGGACCTATATTGTATGTACTGGTTGATTGAAATATTTTAATGGAAACACTTGTACCTTTATGAGCACATTCTAGTTAACTTTTACAGTTAACATGTTGTTTTTTGTTTATTATTCTAGCAACAGAAGTAATAAAATAGATTCATTTCGAGGTATCCTACAGTTAGTAAGCGCTGTAGAGGAAAAAGATATTTTTGTCTCTTGTAAACATGTGAGTAATCTACTTTATTTAACATCTTACAGCTATAGTAGTCCATGCGATTACTGTGGATATACCACTGAGTTGTTTTAACTGAATACCTCTTGTGATCGCTTAACATCACTCTAAAATTTGTGGCTATACTGTGTAGTTTGTGAGTAGCCCATGGTCACATGGTTGTAGGGGGGGGGAGGTATTAAGGAAGGAATTGCATTTGTGTGGTCCTTAATGCAGATGTTAATGGATGTTCGTACCACATGGCACCAATTACTAGTTTGTCCTGGTGTTGTAGAAACCAATAAAATTAGTAACAAAAACATTATAATATATGAAAGTAGAAATAAAACTTATTGTGAAATATATTTTTTACTGTCATAAGGGAACAAAAGAGCCTTATGACTATCAAATCCCATAGACAACCAATGTGATTTCTTCCTTCTCTCCTCCCTGCAACTTTATTGTCTGATTATTGTTGATTTCTATAATATACAAATTTTCTGCTCCAATTTGAAAAATAATTCAGCATACACAAGTCAAAAATAAAAAGCTCCTGCTACTAGTTAAAAAATGAATTTTGCAGGTGCCCTATAGGCCAAACATATATGTGGCTGGTTTTAATAAAGCACATCTCTCATACAGTAATGTGTTGATGTTGTCAGAGTGGATGGTAGAGAAACCAGATGACTTTAGTGAGGACTGGTTTCTTGTCCCTTGCCCAAAGGGAATCCGGACCCTTGTTGTGGCCCATGGGGTAAGGCATTTTAATTCTCTATAATCAAGGTACTTCTGTAATAATGGATTGACAATGCTGATTGTAACTAGGCGACAGCCAGTATTGTCAAACCTTTAAGTGTAATAAGCTATTTGAAAATTTATTTGCCTCATAGTGGGATCAAAAAGTTTACCCAGTATCAAAATGCAAATGATGTCAACTATAACAACTTATATGTTGATTAATTAAAACCAGGATTTCTACAAAATGTGGTATATGTATTATAGGGAGTATGGTGTACTCCTTGAGTGATAGGATCAGATAAATGTTACAATCAATTGAGTGCATACGTACTAATGTTATTATTTTTAATCCAAAGTACAAAGCTGCAATGCACATCTACCTATAGCTCTTTTGAATTTCATTTTATAAAATATCCTATCTGTTCTATTTAATTCTAATGCTAATTACATGTATAATATATTAATAATAACATAACTCACTCACCCACCACCCTAATATATATACTATTAAAATTATTTAATGAAACTCTTATCAATAGTGTTTTTGTGTTATTTTATGTGTATTTGTCGTGCCCTTGAAAGTCTAATAGGGGTAAATGGAAAAATAAGATTGAGAAATCCTGAGTAAAAACTGTTTATGCAGTTGGTGGATATGTGTTGTTATGTGTATTGATGATATCTCAGCGCCTGTGTTAAATCAACATGCATTAGTGTAGATTTATCACAGGTTAAAGTTGCTGCCGCCACCCTAATATAACTCCATTTGTTGTTTTTTTTCATTTATAAGCTTTAAAATGGAATTTAGAAATTATTTAAAGGTTAATAACGTAGGCGAAGTGTGTGCGAATTTTACAAAAAATATGTCAATCTTCTCCAATTTATATTTAGTACATGTATAACATTTTAATGGATTAACCATTCCTCTTCTTTTTATTATTAAAATTGTCGGTATGATCTATTTGTATTCAAGTATTGACCGCATCCAAATTCGCCGCTACTCTCTGTTTTTCAACCCCTAAGTGATCCCCAAACCCTTCAATACAACATTTGCTGGGTCCGCTAGTATAGTATATATATGTTTAAACGGAATGGAAAAAGACATTATAGCAAAATAATATGTATTTCAGGGTACAACAAAGTTTTATAGCAAGTTTGGCCAGTTTAAGTGTGAGTACAAAACTAGTCTACCTGGAGGTTACCGTGAAAGTAGAAAAGGCTGCTGTGTTCTGGATGGATTTTACTGTGAAAATACGAAAACAGTATACGTTCTGGATCTTCTTGCATGGAATGATCAACCAATGACTGATGGAGAGGTAACATTCAAATAGTACTATTTTATTTTATTGGGGATTATATATTTTATTAGAAATGGTATTACAGACAAGATTACAAAAGTTTCAATAGTTTTGTAGTTTTGCCTGTAATCCCATTTTGTAAGAAAGTAACATTTTTTTCACATGTTACCTGCATGAAGGAATGGCTATGCTGTTGTGGCCCAATGTGGGTAAAGGATAACACATCTGCATAACTGTATTGTGTGTTAATGGGTGACAATATACATTATTCAAAAAATATCCTGCTATCTTTTTCCTGCAGTCTCTTAAGTACTATACAAACGCCACTTAAAAAAATTATACCAAAAGCAAGGTTGGCAAGAAATGCGTTTCGATACGAACCAGAATATATAATATGTGTACTCATTTGTTTCAAATAGACATATCTTTTTCAGGCGGAGTTCCGACATTTTTGGCTACAATGTAAATTTCAAGAAGTAGGCTCTAGTCTGAATTCAATAAGTAATAAAAACAATGTGATATTTCAAATTCTTCCGATGATACCATGTACAACTGAAAGATTGAATGAGTAAGTGGAGATAAGTCAATAATTGCATGATATAATATTTTTGCATAGAATGAAGATGTGGCAATTCATGATTGCCACATCTTATCCTTGATTACCACATCTTTCCACATTTGTCGCTATAATAAATGACTTAAAGTATTTTCTTTCAAGTTAGCAGTATTACTGCAAAACACATAAGATCTTTAGGTAATAAAGTCATAAAATTTTATTTCAGAACTCTTTCTAAGTACCCATTCTTCGAAAGTGATTCACCTGTCGTGGACGGGTTACTTTTCTATCATAAAAAGGCACACTACATTGCTGGAGAGACACCGTTGGTGGGATGGTTATTCCCTTACATGGTTCCAGAGGTGATTGGTGAAGGTCAAAAATCCAATTTACTACTAACTTATTTACTACTAATTAAATAATAGTCCGAATATTTTAATTTAACCTGTGACAGGTTCCTATTATGGTGTGAACTAGCTAGTCGATACTCAACAAGTACATAAATCATTATCATCATTATCAGCCCTTATCGGTCCACTGCTGGACATAGGCATCTTTCAAAGAACGCAAATACGACCGATCTCCTGCAACAGGCATCCATTCCGGACCGGCTACTGCACGGAAATAGTCTGCCCACCTGGTGAATGGTCGACAAACACTTCTTTTTCCTAAACGCGGCCTCCACTCCAGAACCTTACTGGTCCATCTGCTATGTGTTCTGAGTGTGTGACCAGCCCACTGCCACTTCAGCGAGCTTATTCGTCGCGTGATATCCTTTTTTTATTTGCCTTATGACTTCCTTACGAATTCTGTCGGACAGAGATACACCCAACATAGAACGTTAAATAGCCCGTTGAGCTACCGCAAACTCGACCAGTCCTCAACTAAGAGGAGAATGTTTCGGCCCCGTATGTCATCACGGGGAGAACGCATTGGTTGGACACTTTCCGTCTTCAAGCTCTGCGGTATAGGCGACGTGAGAGTGTGACGAAGCTTCCGGAATGTTGCCCAACCCAGCTGAATACTTTTATCGACTTCCTTCTCGAAGTTGTATCTACCTAATTGCAATGGTTGCCCGAGGTAGATGTATTTGTCTACGACTCCGAGAATAGCACCATCGTCGTTGACCGGCCTCGGGAGAACGTGTCCGTTGAACAATGACCTTGGTAAGGTTCCCGTGCTCAAAAGCACTACTGAGCACCACTGCCGCCACGGCAAGGCTTTGAACCATGGTAGGGTTCCTCCTAGCTTAGCCTAGCCTAAACGGCTAGAGTGGACGAATTAAAAGGAATGAGTTGTTAGATTTGTCTTGACAACGAGAGTGGTACTGGGTACATGCAGTCAAATATATTTTAAGCAGGCGGGTTTTATGTTCTTTTTTACAGATATAAAAATACACCCATCCTATGCTGCTGAAAAGCCTGAGGATTATGTCAACCAGCAAGATTTTATACAAAAGTTTGTTGAGAAGATGGAGAAGAGGAAGAAGGGACGAGGATCCGCAAACACCTCCATGGATGTAGAGGAGGTGAGAGATGATGATGATCATTTGATATTTATCAAAGTTTTTTATATCATATTTATTAGTATACTGGCTATAAAATCATTAGTATACTGGCTATAGAATCATTAGTATACTGGCTATAAAATCATTAGTATACTGGCTATAAAATCATTAGTATACTGGCTATAAAATCATTAGTATACTGGCTATAAAATCACTGGTGCAAAATCAATTTGTTGTTCGTTAATTTCTTTTACAGTAAACTGGGAGGGGAAGAAGGGAGCAATCGAAGTTAATTCCCGACTACCGACGCCCATATACATCTGCATTATTGTGTTGCCCTCGTTTTCTTTGATCATAATTTAGACGATCATCCGGCTCAGTTGGTCACATGGCGGTTAATCTGCGTGTTACGCCGAAGGTCGAGGGTTTAAATCCCCTCTAGACAATGACCCTACCCCTCTCCCCACGGTGATCAACTCGGCAGCGACGCAAAATGGCACCTCTTCATAAACATATTTTAACTACAGTAGTTATTACAGGGCAGAGGACTTGCGATACGTCCTACGTCACAGCAAATGGACACACAGGGACAACACCCGGAGACCGGATGATAGAACTTGGCAAGAATACTCACCGTAAAGGACCGTGCGGCTCAGTGACGTAACAATATATCGGCAAGTAGGCAAAATGCTACGGACACCGGGCAGAGGGTTCCCCGGTTAAATGACAAAATCAAAAGTCGTGGAACATTTTTTTTGCGGACCTGAACTTTGCTGCGCAAGCGAAGAAACACAATAAAGCTTCACCGGATAGCTATGAATGCTCATCTGGCAACGAAAATGTAACGTTCGCTGGTAAAGTTTTTCTCTACAGGAAGTACAGGGAGCCCCATTCCGTTCAATTTGCTACAGGCCCCGATTTATATTGTTACGCCAATCTATATTCACGACACCTAGTGACTGAAACGTGCGCTCTTTGAGAAATAATATTAATATTAGTAACCTACCGTCTGATTATGGAGAAATTTGCGTGTTACCCACATGCAAACTTCTCCATAACCATTCCTCCTTTTTACACTGATCTCAATATCACATATGGATAGCTAGTATTAATATGAAAAATGATGGGATGGAACTGGAAGAAGTCACATTACGTGACATCGCTTCTGAATATGGCCGTAAAAACTAAATTCAACATTATTTGGCATGCATTGAGCTTTTGAACATTGACTTATTTCGAAAACTATGAACTGTTAAAATATTAGTGTTATATCATATAAATCATATTTTAGTTCCAGCGGCTATAACGGTAGTGATGATAGTTGTTCAAATGACGTCAATGACAGTCTACAGTATCAGTCCATAGTATTGATGTCAATACTTTTTACCTCTTCAATATTTTAATTGATCACTATAGCCATGACAGATAAAGTGCACTATACTATATTTCGCACTCGGTCCTCAGGGCGAAGTCTTTGTAAATAATGTTAAATCAACACCGACGTTGATACTGCAAGCCAGAAAACATGATTAACTAAAAAGACGTGTTACCAAACATTTATTCCATAATGAAATTTAACAATTTTATAAAGGAATAAAAGTTGGATTAAAGTAAATAGATCTCTTTAAATAAATACCAAAACCCATAATGATCTGTAATCAATGGTTATAATATTTTTGATGTGTAATATCTGTCCTCTTGGTTGCTGGTTTTTGATTCTATTAAACTGTCGTCATGCCCATTGTAGAGAGAGCCAAGTTCAAGAGGACATTGGAAAGTGTATCCGCTCAAGACATCAGCAGAACGCATTGCTTTAAAATTTTATACTTCTCTGTAATATGTGACAGTATTATTAATAATTGTCTAATAAATTGGGTGTTTTGATATATATCCGTTTTTATTTCATATAAATATAGTAATTTTATAATGTGGGGGAACAAACGAGCCTAGGTGTAACGCTGTGCTGCTTACTTTGCTCTCCGTCGCCCCATCCACCCAAAAAAAGTAAAATTCGGAACATTTTTCACTAGTACCGAGGCATATAATTATTATGCTACTACTACTCATGGGCTATCGGAAACTCAGAAATCTCACGTAAGGCAGGTGTTACTTTGCGGCGGTATCATTCATGAGTCGCTCATGCGAGAGGTACCTCCCCCGGTCGTGCCGGCCCAATACGACTTCTTACGAAAGAAGTGTAATCCCTTTCTTAACATTGTGGGTAAAAAAGTAAAAGCCTCAGTGGTCCAGTGGAAAAATATGTTCATTTTCTGCGTCTACTTTTTACTATAAATAAAATTTATTTAATTTTTATAGCATTTTCTATATTATAGAAACTACTATAACATTACTATGACTCTTCTACTCTACGACTCTACTAAGCATCTTTTTCAAAAATAAAAAATATGTTATGATGCGAGTGAAACGACGCTACTTTTTAATTAAAATATCAATAGATAACATACGCAAAATATTAGTTAACATGCATTGACATCATGCTTTAGATTATAACAAATGTTAAATTTCTGCACAATCCTTCATTTTATTTTAAACGACTCATTCATTTAGCTATTTGCTCTTTGTATCACAACACTTTACCGCATTATTACCCTATATTGTCGTTGACCTGAAGTACGCAACATGTTTGTTTACCACTTAGGACACTGAAAAGTGTATTATACCTAACTGGAGCCTAATGCTGATTTTAGTCTCACGCCGATGGCACGCGCACCGTAAGCGCTGACGGCCGACATATAACAACTTTTAGGAAGCGTTTTTTGGTGACACGTACCTATCAGCGTACACGGTGGTCAGCGCTGATAGCTACGCGTCCGTACGCGTCGCGCGTCGGCCCCGCGTAGCTGTCGGCGCTCACGATCGCACGAGCGCCTCTGCGTTGAGCGAGCGTTTTAGTGTCAAGCGGAGAGGACGTCGACGAATCGCGAAGTGGATACTGGTTATGAAACCGCTAGACGTACTGATGAATAATTATATTATGCTTAATTACTAATAATATGTCATTTATGTTATTTTTTTTGTCTTACCTATAATATGAAACATAACAATAATAAATACTTATGTTGTTTTCTTACCTATGCTTTGCCATGATCACACATAATTATAAAACGAGTAAATATGTTTTTTCTTACCTTAAAGTCACCATTAGTCGTTCAACCGGTGATATGGGCACGATTCGTAAGTTGCAATGGAGCAGTTCATCCTGTATCTTTGCCAGAAGTTCGTCAAAAGTTCTAGTTGACATTCGAAAGTAATCAAAGAATTTACTTTCGTCAGCCCTCAAAGTGCCATATAACGAGACAAACTCTCCTGCAACGGCTCTCTGCTCAATCAATGGATGAACATGGAGTCTTCGTCGTCGCCGGTTTTTATTTTTTTGGGATACATAGTACAAAGCAGCAATAATTAATACACTCCGCATTTTGTCGTCGTCTGTACGGTAAGGCGGTCAGTACGATACTAAAACGAGCCACGCTGAGCCTCAGCGCTGACAAACAACGCGCTGAGCTATGAGCGCTGACGGTGAGCGTGAGACTAAAATCAGCCTAAAGTAACTTGTGGTTAGCGCGTCGGACTTCCACTCGGGTGGTCCAGGTTCGATCCCGACCACTCACCTTAATTTCCTGAGCACTCATACGTTGAAGAAAAACATCGTGAGGAAATCTGGATTCATGTTTTCGAATTCGACCTAATCTAGATTGGGTCCGTTTCTTTTCGGAGTTTCAGAGGTCACGATATCATCTGATATAGAAGTGATAAGGCTAGGACGAAGGAGAAGAAGAAAAAGAGATAAAAAGTAATTTTATATTATTCCAGATTTTGATCCATATCTATGTTAAGTTCCATCACGGTCCGTTCAGTAGTTTCTGCGTGAAGTAGTAACAAACACACTTACACATTTTATGTACTAACTTTCGCATTTATAATGTCAGGATAATTATCGCTACGATATTTTCAATAGATATAGAAAGCATATCAAAGTCAAAGGCAACGCGACCTATATAGATAAGATTGTGACACGTAGATAGAAATATATTTCATCATCATCAGCCTCTTTAACTCTTGAGGTTGATGCCTAATGTAATAATAATTATGTGTGTCGTACACCAGGAGAGTCCTGTACTAAATCGAATACAACACAATATTGTATTTTCAACTTTAGCTCCATTATACAAGATGTATTGTAAGACTGCAATGTTACAGAGCATATGAGGTACTCGATTATATTGAGGTACTGATTCCCAATACATATGTATAAGAACACGTACCTAAAATTTGAAGTAATTAACTTTAAAATTCTTACTATACGGTCAGATACAATTGACAGACGGGGTTTTGGACTTTTGATCGCGCAAGTTTCTATCGATATCATACGGTGGCCATATTTTCTGAAGATACACTAAATTCGGTGAAGTTTAGGCAATATACTAGATATACAACAAAATGCGTCCATTACTACAATGTCCTAAAATATACAATCTCTTACAAATTACGTTGTATATAACCCAACGGTCCAATGGCAATGGTTGCAACGCACACGCCTCTTACAAAATAAAATCACTAAAGAATCCCTTATAGGAACACTTTTTTGTCAGTTTGGTACTAAGGTATGCAACGTCTTAAAGCCCAAAAATTATACGTCTAAGTCAGTGCAAGCAATATTTTTTTTTGTGAGGGACCTACTACTATTGGTGATGCTATTGCATTTGTCATAACAGTTCAACGGACTAGACAATAAAAACATACAGCCGTTTATGGGGATATTCTCTATGGGATTACACGAAAACAAAAACGTATAGGGTACTTGCAATTGACCTAGAATCATAAAATTTGGCAAGTGGCATACTTTGGACATGTCGGTAGGTGTAAAACGTATCGTGCCATAGATGGTAGGTCCAACTACCAATATTTTGTTGGCTCGTTTATTTTATTGCCTTTTTACGATGGCAGTAACGTAGACGCGATTATTTAGGAGCCCCTCCCCCCCTATATATACCGCATCCAGTGTATTTTCGCTGTAATAAAATCTCAACGATGATATAAAAATTATTTCATTCTGTTTATGATTTGTTTGGCGCTGAAAGCATTTCGGACGCTATAGGATGACCGAATGTGTCTATTAAAATCGTTTTATTTGGTAAGAGGTAGTGCCATGTTTCATTGCGCTCGAATACTGTGTTAATGGCCTTTCATTCTTGAAAATCTTTGTACAATATATTCAGGCGTCCCATTTCGATAGGGGTTTGTTTAAAAATAAACAGACTCTCCATCGCAAAAAACATATTAGTTATAAAACAAATTCCCGCTAGCTATCGGTATGTATGTGATCCATTTTCTTAAAAATCTACCGAACGTATTTTTATGTAGTTTACGCCAATTTTACGATTCCCGTTGATGGTTTAAGTTACTGGCCCAGTTATTCACAGGCGAAGTCGGGGCGCATCACAATTATATACACGTTTGGTATACTTTCACGAATCACTGTACAGATTTGGATAACAATTGGCTCCCGTAATTACAATTTGGTATAACATGAATACTACTTTTAATCCCGTAGATTACGGAACAAACCATGTGCAAAAGTTAGTATTTTTTTTAGTCTATCTATAATTCTGATAGTAATCCGTTTGGTAGTTTTGGTGTGATTGATTAACAAACACACATCCATCCAACCACCATTTATTCACATTTACATTAACAGTACTATTCTTATAAATGTTTAAAGTAGTAAAAAAAAAACTAAAGTTTTATAATTTATGGCTGAAGGAAGTAAAAGCGAGCAAAAAATATTACTAACATATTATTTATAACAGCTGGCCTGAGTAAGACGAATAACACTTGCCTGAATATGTTGGAATAATCTCCTTACGCTCGTAATTTTTCGAAGGAAATGCCGGCTTTCATCTGTCTACCATGTATTTATCAGAAGAGTTTTAAATGTGTGTAGATCGTGCTAAATACGTTTATAATGAAACTGGAATCATATTCATTGCTTCTGTGGTGTAACGGTGCGGGTGTCGCCTGTTAAGACCGTTAGCCGCGTGGGGTCCTGGGTTCAATGCCCAGCTCGGGCAACTATTATTAAATGTTTTTCAGATTATTCAAAGCATGCATTACTTTGTACGGATGTGAATGTGCCCGAAGTGGCCATAGCCTTTCCACCTATGACATAGTGGGCCTCAGTACCTTGGCTAATCGTGGGTGTGTTAGTATTTCTACTGGACTTACGAGTTGTGGATGTACACACCTCTGCCTACCCCTTCGGGTATAATAAGCGTGAAGGTACTAAGAATCATAGATAAGTGCAAATGAAATGAAATTATTCAACTTGATACATACAAATGAAAATAACATATAATACTCATTTTCAATTAACTCTCTGTCGATGGATTTTGTAATTCGATATAGAATTCTGACATAAGTTCCGTAAGAAATATATCAAAACTATATCTTCAGTTACCAAACCCACCGATAGATTGAACA
>JAFELO010001023.1:346440-358317 GCA_017140195.1 Eumaeus atala | reverse complement strand
AGGAGTCGATTTGCGCTACAAATCAGCAAAAAGCCGCATTCTTGATTTATTTATTATTATTAGAGCTGTCTAGAGTCGCGTTATTTTATCTCTACAAATCTAAGCTCTCCAAGTGGAGATCTGTATCTGTAAGTATCTGTAAGTACAGATTCGAACCCGGGCTGGTCTCCGTAAGCGGTGTGTGAGTTTGTCATTCTGTCAGTCATGTGTTATAACTGTGTCACTATGTAAGGTTTCATCGCTCGACCGGTACGAGCGGAGTATATGGCAAAAATGCATTTACGCACCATCCAGCCGACTCAAGGGGGCCTGAAGTGTGTATAAATGTTACAGCAAAATTGTACCACTATGCAGCCAACGGATTGCAGTTATATCATTACGGTTTCTGAGTCTAAAGGTAAAATTAGTGAAAGAGAGAGAGAGAGAGAGAGAGAGAGAGAGAGAGAGGGGAAAGAAAGAGGAAAGTGTATGTAGAGGGATCATTTATCTTTAAAAACCATAGAGTTATCATTAAAATTTAATTTGTTCTCACTAAACGTTTACGAACTGGCATATCCTTACGGCGTCTTCTGTAACTCGATCAGATCTTCATTGCTGAGAGGATCGTCGTGCGTTGCTACAAGTTTTACGAGATCTTGTACCCCGACATCTTCAAATTCAGACACCTCAATCATTGCAGCAATGTCTTCAAGCACTTGGCTCTGCATCTGGACAATTCCAAATGCAGAGAATGGCCAAAGATTACGCCACATCCCACTCATACAATTACCATTTCATTTTAACTTCTTTCCAAGCCTCTTGTATGTTGTGAATAGACTTAATAATGTTGTATGACTTCCACCACTCTCGCATAGACTGCCTCCCTTCCCCGTCAGTTTCATGAATTAGTTGGCTAAAAGTGCGGCGATGGTAATAAGCTTTGAAGTTTGCTATTGCTCCCTGGTCCATAGGTTGTAATATTGACGTAGTGTTTGGTGCAAGGAACTTCACGTACGCTTTTAACTCTCTGGGCGTATCAAGTGAGGTTGGATGTTCTGGAGCATTGTATAAGAGTAATATAACTTTAGGTTCAAGCCCATTTCTGTCACAGTATGATTTGACTGATGGGCAAATACCATTCTTGAAAAATTTCTCGTGTAACCCACGCCTTTCTGTTTGATCGCCCCACAACTGGTGGACTTGTCTTGTCTGTGCCTCGCATTGCACGGGATGTTTCTGAATGGTATACTAGTAAAGATTTCAGTTTGAAGTCACCAGTGGCATTACCACCCAGCGAAAGTGTTAGTCGATCTTTCGCAGCTTTGAGACCACTGGCTTGACGTTCTTCCTTAGAAATGTTCGAGATGGCATTTTTTACAGTAAAGTCCAGCTTGAACGTCAGCGCTAGCTGCCTCGCCTGTTATGTAGATATTGTGAAGATGATAACGCTTCTTGAAGCGATGGAACCAGCCTCTGCTGACAGCAAAAGCCGGAGTGGCACTCGCTTTCCCTTCTTTTGTTTTCAGCATCTCATATAAAGATTTTGCTTTTGTGCATATCAGATCTTGCCTTAGTGGTGTGTTCTTCTTATTCAAATCTTCGATCCAGACTCACAGTATTTTCTCCATTCTTTCTAACTTCGAACGAGAAAGTTTTGTTGCACTTATGTGAAATGTGTGTACTACGTTTAACTTTCGCAGGTGATTTTAATTTTTTCCCGATTTTTATAAATCGTTCTCACTGTCGTTTCTGAGAGTCCAAAATCTCTTCCAACAATTGTTGCTTTGCCTCCATTTTCCATTCTTCTTAACATTTTCATCTTCAATACTAAAGTGACGCTTTCACGCCCTTTTCTCTTTACAGGCTGCATTTTTAACGTAGGGCTAAATTATGTATGTATCTTCAATAAATGTTAAAACACAACTGCCAGCTGACCGAAGTAATATCACGGAGCAAATCAACAAACGATACGAACGAGGAAATCCCCGTAGAATAAAGTCGAAGGACTGGGAATTCCCGATTCTTCAAAGAGCATATTCAGAGGAAGCGGGGCTCCCGCGACCATAGAGAAGTTGATGACTACACTATATTGCGAAAGAGTGCGTACCTATGTACGCACTCTTTCGCGTAATTCGAGACATTTGAGCACGAAATTTGCAATTCGCGTTATATTGAAACTGCGTATAACGGGGTCGCGTAAAGCGGGGTATTATTATTACATAATATAAAACAATTTAAAATATAAAAATCATATATATTCGAATTGACCTCCATTGGCTGCAATACAGTTCTTTAAACGTTGAGGCCTGTTATCAATAGAAACACGCAGTGTTTCCATGGGGTAATTCTTCACTGCCAATCCTATGGATTGCTTTAGGGTCCCCGAATTATCATGGCGTTTAGAGCAACCTGTACTTTCTAAAACTGACCGTAAATCATAATCCAGCGGATTAAGATGAATGATGATGATGGAAGTGTTCAGCTCTGATGAAGTCCGGGGCGTTCACTTCCAATCAAGACTGCGTAGACCGAGCTTTATGACCCGGCTCCGAGTCCTGCTGGAAGGACCACACTTGGTTATTGAACATGGTGTTATTAAGGGGCTTAACTACCTTCTCAAGAGTAGTAAATTGATACACTTGTTTTGTGCCGATGTTTTGATACCTTTTTCACAAAAATATGGCTTAGTCACTTCTTCATATCTCACACCCCATCAAACCATTATTGGCCTATTAGCTATTCAACAAAAAGTTCCATTCAAATCTGTCCATTAGGTCCGGTACAAACGGACAAACGTACAAGCAGACAATTTTTTCTTTAAGAGAGTTCTGGTTCCTTATCGCCCTATAGTTATTATTATTATTATATATTTAGTGTACAGACTTAATTAATGTTTTATTATTTCTATACTAATGTTATAAAGAGGAAACAGTCGATTGTTTCTTTGTATTGAATAGTGTCCGTAACGACAGTGCAGATTTGGAAAATTATTTTACCAATAGAATCGTACATTATAATATAATATTTTCCAAGACGTTATAGATCATTATAAAAACTTCGATAATGCGACTAAAGGTTATAATAAAATATCGAAATAGATCCTTATATCTTACCTGCGGAAATTATTGAAAACAAGCTGTCCCAACAGACGTCGTCCTGTCGTAAATTGAATTATTTGTCATGTGATAACATGTGGAGCGGCTGAGAATACCCTCACCCGCAATCCATACATATAACTACGAGGAGGAAGCCGATAGAAGGATTCAGTTGGGTTGGGCAGCATTCCGGAGGCTTCGTCACATTCTCACGTCGCCTATACCGCAAAGCTTGAGGACGAAGTCTTCAACCAACGCGTTTTCCCCGTGATGACCTACAGGGCCGATACATGGCCTCTTAATTTAGGACTGGTCCGCAAGTTTACAGTGGGTCAACGGGCTATTTAAAGTGCTATGTTGGGTGTTTCTCTTTCAGACAATTCATAACCAAGTCATAAGGCAGAGAAATAAAGTATCCGATATCACGCGACGGATAGGCTCGCTGAAGTGGCGATGGGCTGGTCACATACACAGAAGAAAAGACGGCATATGGGCCAGTAAGGTTCTGGAGTGGAGGCCGTGTTTAGGAAAACGAAGTGTTGGTCGATCGCTCACCAGATGGGAAGACGATCTCCGTGCAGAAGCCGGTCCGGGATGGATGCGAGTAGCAGGAAATCGGTCGTCTTAGCGTTTATTGAGAGGGGCCTATGTCCAGCAGTGGACCGATAATGGCTGATAATGATGATGAATGATGTGGTAACGTGTAATGTTTACGAGTCCGAAATTAAGATTTATAATTTTTGTAAATCATATTTACCATATTTTGTAAAATATCCGCGCGAAGCCAGTACTGATTGCTGGTGTATATATATTTAGATGGATGTATAGAAGTTGTATTAAGTTAATCTAGTACATAATTAGCGTAAGAAGTAGTAGAACGGGAAAAAACTATATACTGCACTACATTCATTGCAACTTAAACTTTACTTTCCACATCGCTTCTATTTAGCTAGTGTAACTTTCTCTAACTAATGGACTTTAATTGCGAAGTTGGAACCACTTGTTGTCAAATGAGTCAAATGGTTAAAAATTTTACACAACAACGATTAGCTTGCTATATGCTTAAGGTATAAGGAGTTATGTGAGTAGTCCACTTGTAGTTTTAGTACAGACAACAAAGATACTTTTTCATATTTAGGTTTTATCATGTCCTAATATCAGTTATGGGGCTCCACGATCATCGCTTTCTTTAAAAAAGTGTGTGTACTTGTGTAAACGCGTTAGAAGTTGTACGTCTTTGACTATAGCTAGCTTCATGTTGTCGGATGTTCGTGTCGATGTGCGTGTGCATCGTAATAATTATTTAATAAAAATCAAAATATTTTATCAAAAGTATGATTTTACAAAACTGTTTTTGAACGTCCTACAGGCGGTTCAACCCTAACCCTGACCTCAGAAGAACCGGCGAAACAAACTCAGCAGCAGGACTGATGATTTGGGAAAATATACATAAGTTACATTGAAATTGTACTTCATTCTATTACATTTTACTATAACAATACCGAATACACGACAATATCTTTTACCTTATAACTTATATATCCTCCACCATACAAATGTAAGATCTTTTATGGTGTTTTTATATTTACTAATTGAAACGTTCATGATTTTGAAGGTTTTCTGGGGTCCTATTGTATAGACGTACACATTGCCCCTGAAACGAATTACTCATCTTGCTTAGTCTGGTCTTTAATTATCACTGCCACATTCAGTTTGTGTCTATCTCAAGTACTTCTACCTTTTTTAAAAGTGATACTCATATATCACTTTTAAAATAAAATTAATTTATATTTTTATGAACATACATTACATTATCTAAAGTGTATTGTGAGCAAAAAGTCACTATTCTAATTTATTTAAATTTATTTCTTAGTGAAGAATAGGGGCAAGCTAGTATATTGCACGAGTTGCCCACTCCTGCAGCACAAATATAGTATTCATGTCAGCAGCATTCCCCCACAACAGTATAATGCTGTGGAAGTAACTGAAGTAAACTAATCTTGCCGTATTTTCATCAGAATACTACCTAATTTTTCTAATAGCATATGCTGCTGAACTAAGCTTATTCCTCATGTTTCCCTAACGCGCCAAATGAAGTATAACTTCAAAAACTTCTGTTTTGCGCACTTACCAATTGCCAGTAATGTGTTTCACAGATTTTTGGGACACAGCTAATTCTGTTCACGACAATTTTGCTTATATTTTATATAAAATATTATAGCAAAAAATCAACATGAAAAGCTTGTGCTAATGTCTTTATACGGCACCGCACACAGGACGATCGACACTGCCTAAAACTGACGGCTATGCCGACATATTTCGTGCGGTTTGTGACTATCCGGACAAATAAACAATAAATTGAAACATATCATTTTGCACCAAATTATATAACAAAAATTATCTTATTAAATAGCTATCAGTAGGTATAAGAAGGCGATATTACCGCTCCAAGTGGTTTCGTCCAAATGTTAGAAGGGAGAAAAAAAGGAGGCCAACGCATTTACATTTGAATATGATATATATTTATGGCAGTCGGCAATCGTGAAAATGCTCTGATTACTTGTTTGCCTCCTACACTATAAAAATAAGCAACCGATGCACAGAGTCATTCCCGACGGTTTAGTGCATAATTTGTTAAGTTAACAATCCAGGTATTCACGAGTGAAGCAAAAGCGGAGAGCTAGTAACCTACATTAAGGCTATCGTCGCAAACATGCTTATCAAAGCGGCAGCCAGCTCCGTGTCCGGGGGGAGGGTAATTAATATTAAAAATACACGTCATGCTAGTTAACGTGTAGCAATTACCATAAGTAGTTTCAATATGGCGGCGGCGTGCTTCGTGTCTGTGTAGAGCTACGCTGAAACCTCGACAAAGTGAGGACAATATTAATGAATACCCAATTTAGTCCTGTATATAAAACTGTATCTTACACTAGATTTCTCCATTTGATACTTTTATATATTAAAGGGGGCAAATAAGAAGGCATCATCATGAAAATCATAATGAATGCGTCACCTGTTACTCAGAAACCGCACGTGCACGAAACAGGGTGCCATGTGTGCGAGAGGTACCTGCCCGGTTTTGTCGGCCCAATTACGCTACAATACAGCATGACAATTCCTCTAGCTAAATATGTTCTATAGATATATATTTAATGTATCGTTTTCACTTCTGAACCGCCCAACGATTAATAAATAGTGATTGAGGTAACTCCATAGATGAACATAACCGATTACGATAAAGTAATGTTAAAACGCTTACATATAAGGCTGAATTCACACCAAGATGGCAGCGGCCAGCAGCGAAGCAGCGAGCAGTTTCAGTGTCATGTAATGTTAAACTTTAGCTTCCTTACGATAACACATGATGTCGTTAGAGAAACTTGAAAAGAAAGCGTCGCCGCCCGCGACACCGCAAGCACTTATCGTCGCCCATGCAATACACAAATTACCGCTGTTAGGCGCTGCCACACCGGTGTGAAGAGGCCCTAACAATAAGATCAGGGGCGTTAAGCTTTACGTATCGTCTTCATTATTCGTTCGACACTTGATAAAGCAACGATCACGTTGAGCTCCCGATGGTTTTGTACAAAATACCTTCATGAAACAAATCACCCGGAGACAGCACTTTTTTGGAGTTTATTGGAATTCACTTTAAGGAACGATTTAAGGCGAGTGATATGAAAAAGTACGATGTGTAAAATCGTGACAAACGGTAGCTGGCGCGTAACACCAGCGTAACGGTTTACGTGAACATCTATTGTGCACATTTCACTTCTGAATCATTCAAGAACGAATTAAATTTTCCAGTCGCTTGAAAGAGCTGACGCTTACAGTTATATATTTAATAAGCAATCTAACAGTTGGATTATTTTACGGGATGCTGAATCCCATTGATATTTCCACAACAACAACACATCTTCACACCAGTTCCCTAATGGACATGCATGAGTACTTGATCACCACATATCGCAATCCTCACATACCTGCCGTGTTGCCACATTCGTACAAATATTACGCAGAGGCGTTGTCCAGCTTTCGATTAGCACATTAGGTAGTGCCATGCTGCATTGCAGTGCAATTGGGCCGGCACTTCTGCTTACGTGATACCGGCGTAAAGTGACATATTTGATGTCGCGTTTCGTCCCGGTCTGTGAGTAGCCGATGGCCCATTGGCGGGGAGAAGTGAAGGAGGGCAAGGCATCGGCAAAGTAATTGCGCAGATGTTCATCCGTTCTCGTTTGCCTCTCTATACTAAAAAAAAAATTGTATATGTATTGCATGAAAAAAAAAAAGCTGCCGAACATATTTGGATAAAATGAGGTTAAAATGTGTACCAAAATTATTCATGGTTTCCCTGGGCTAGATTTTACGTGGGTAATATCGCGGGGCTGTGTAGTTTAATCAACAATCTTAATAAATATGATTAAAAAATCCATAAATAATTAAGTAGCATGTAATAATCTGAGTTGATTGGATTATATCATACATGTGGCCCTCGCATGTGGGGTAATGAAGTAGGGAGGTACTTGTCACTCCGGAGAGCGCGCCGTCACATCTAGTTTATCGCAGATAAATTTATATCACTAGATGTGGCCACGACGTGTGGAGTGATAAAACTGCATGTCATACAAAATTGCCACATGCCGAGTGGTTGTCTAATATTGTGAATATCTAATTATTAATGATACGTACAACTTTTGGATAATTAACGAATTTAGATCTCTAGGCGATGCCTAGTAAGGTCGCCCAGAGATCAAATTCGACTATAGTTATAAAGACATCATTCGATTTCGAATACAGCTTGACTGTAAAATCTTTTTATAGGTATATAAAAAAAAACTAAATGTTTGAAAATGTCATAAATTGTGTTTTACGGAAGCCAGTAAAGTGAAGTTTCATCATTGTGAGTATAAGTGACATTTTATATGATAAAATTAATGAAATACAATACTTGTTAAACCGTTTTTTATTGAGACCAAAAATACATATTGATGCTATGCTAAACTCATAATATATTAATAAATATAGTCCGATTCCTAAGTTTTATGTGTAACTCCGGAGCTAAGAGACGCACTAAACCGTAACGGTGTTCCTTCTCGTCCACTTCAAGGTGGACGTCCACGGGAACGCGTAGGCATAATTCCGTGACACACCTACGTACCTAGAAAGATTTTTATGTATTTATATGTATATACATACAAAGACATACGTTCGAATAACATTGCCCTCCTTCTGACGCAGTCTTATTCTTCGTTTTAGCCTTATCCCATTTCTGTATCAGATGATATCGGGGTCGGCTACCTAAAATAGGGGACTTTACGAGGGTTTTAGATTTTACACAGAGGGACAACTGACCTCTACAACCCAGAAGGGAACTAGGCCCAATCCTAAATTAGGTCAAATTCGAATACACGAATCCGGGTTTCCTCACGATGTTTTTCTTCACCAAAAGAGGACTCGGAAATTATTACTCTAACTGAACTACGTTAGAAAAACTCATTACTACATGACCGGAGTCTTACCTGGACCACCCAGGTGGAAGCCGGCACCGCGCTCACCACTGGACCACTGAGGCTCCTGGCAGGTAAACTGATACATTTAGATCCTTAAATTTCATTTTTTTCTTTTTATATTTTGTATAGTACAGACGAGAAAACGGAGCCTTTGTACGTCTACCTGCGTCCATGAACATAATTACTTGCGCGTTTGGCTCCTTTTCACCTTCGCCCCAATGGGCCAATCACTTTGCAATTTACAGAAGGTGATCAGATAATGCTGTTTAATGGTCACGCGCTGCACCATCTAGGGGCACCTCATCTTAGATTTTTCCTCGGTACTTTTGCTCGGCTATAATGAACCAGACCGGAGCGAAAAACAAATGTCTATACCTCGGGCACAGACGTGATTAACGGCCAATAACATCGATGGAGTTTTATATTATTTATTACTAGCAGTCCGTGCCGGCTTGGTACAGATGTTACGCAAACTATGGCTAAATTTTATTTATTTACAAAAATTACACAAAATATTCTGCCTCGTAAACACGTTACATAAACTTGCCATGCCAACAAATTCAATGTATGACAGAATAACGTCTGTCGCGACAGCTTGTTGTCAATCATTTCAGCGAATATAAGGATTTACTTCGATATTTGTTTCAAATGTTCACCTACGTATCGCCAATCGAACTGACATCGCTGTAAAGCTTCCAGAACAGTCCAGGTTTTGACAGAGTCAGAAGTTTTTTCATAATCCACGTCAAATGTGTCTTTTGTACAACTTGCCTTATGGCGAAAATGTTGTCCATGCTACTAAATCCTCGGCGAACCCCAGCCTGATCCGGTGGCCGGAATTCATCAAGCTATGCGGTGAGACGATTCGCCAAGACGCTTAAGAATAATCTGATAAATTTAAAATGTAAATATAGCCAAGAAGTGAAAATGGTCTGTAATTTTGAAGAAGTGATTTGTCACCCTGCTCAAAAATGAAACAACGTCACTTCCAAGCCATAACTTGGGAGGTACGCCCAGCTGAAGAACAAAATTAAAAATATTTTTCAGGTCTCCTGATACAGGTCTGCCTCCTGCCCTAAGAAGCTCGACTGTAATTGAGCCTTTCCCCCTTTAAGCTGCGCAAGAGCTAGACTAAGCTCACTCAAGCTGACGTCCGGAAGATCACCTGACAAACGTCGTGTTAGGCGTGCACGCGGACCGTTGTTCAGGGTATTGGGATGAGGAGCGTGCGACGTATACAACTTGATATAGAAAGCTTCGATCTCAGATAAGATATCAAGCTTAGCCTTGAGTGGTAACCCCAGAATCAGTCGTAATCTTTGTCAGATAACCTCCTCCAAGCTTCTCCACAAAACCTTCTACTGTCTATTCAGCTCAATCGCTTTGGTAATACGTAACGTATTTGAAAAGCGATCGTCTCGGCGTTTTAGTTTGCGGATTAGCTTAAGAGAAACTTGACATCGGCAGACGTGACGTCTTCGTGTGCTCTGCGTTCCTCACAAGTCTAAGCGTATCATCCGTGAGTGTAGCCCTCCTGCCTGTTTACTTACTATTACAATTCTTTTCACCCAAGTCCCGCAATAAAAAGGAAAGGACTGTTGTCATTTCTTCCTCATTGTCTATGGGTGCCGGTAACCTATCTAGGTTGTTGTACTTTCTTTCCCCTGTCAAATGCACCACCGGCTGCTCACAAACCGTGCGAAACATGACAGCGACGCTGTCACTTTGCACTGGTACCAAATCGCAACTCTACAGTTTAACATTTAGTTCTAACATACATTTTAAAAATTGAACATCAAGTCGGATAAAAATGTGTGCTATAGCAACACTACGGCAGTTTCACTTAAGCACATATTATATTTAGGACGAGGTAGTGCCATGCTGCACAGGAGGAGGTAGTGCCATGCATGTTGCAAGACACTACATCCTGCTATGCAACGGAATTGGCTCAGCACGACCGGAGGTACCTCTCGTTCACTTGATACCGAAGTAACCGTTTTCAAAAATAGATTTGTAAAATCCTATTTTGTATAAAATATTTTGTTACAATGAAACTGGACTCACCAACAGTCCACTCGTGACCATGCTTGCTGTAAAGCTTCTGAAACGTCGGGCTAGTTAAATAATTAAAAAAACCACGACAAAATCCGTAAAAGTAGTTCTACTGTAATGAGCAACATTCACGTAAATTTAAGACATGCATAAAATATTTTCATCTTGTTTTTATCAACCCGTTCAGGGTGGCTTTGTGTGTGAAAGAAAACTTACATATAAACTTACATATAAACTTTTGTGTTAGAAGCAAACCTTTCTGGTACATACTGATGACATTATGCATATCGTCTTTTCACATTGAATTTGGCGTTGTCCTGCAAAGCGCAGATAACGTTTTCCAGAACTTGTCAAACCTCTTTGCCAGGTTTTGCGTTTGAGAATGATTGATTAAAATTTCATATACGAGTATTGAGAACAGTTCGAAGTGATGAGTTCACTTGAACAAGTCTGAATTGAAAAGGATTCAACGTTTCTTTTCATTTTTGCTGTATGTAGAGAAAATGAAATGTGAAATTACTAGATAGTAAGTGACATCTGGTGCATATGTACAACTGTGTTAGGACATGCAACGTTATGCTCTCCTACAACGACTTGATCGTTAGGTTTTTTTAATAGAATAGGGGGACAAACGGGTAATCAGAGTCATTTTGCGACTACTGACGCCCACGAACATCCACATAATTACGATGCCGATGCGTTACCATCCTGCCCCCCCCTCCCCGAATGGACCACCGGCTACTCACAAGTACCTCCCCGGTCAAGCTGGCCCAATTCTGTTGCATAGGAGGGTGTAGTGTCATGCACTATGTAGCATGGCACTACCTCTTCCTGGGTAGTGATATTATATAGAGTTCTGCTAACCATCTTGCTAAACGCACGAACCGACAGTGTAGCGATCATTGCTTTACGCGTGGACGGAATTGTACGCATGGAACTGCAGCGCTTTTTACTTGTTTTTTAAAGTTCTGTGTTTGATATGAGTCAAGACTACATACCAAATGTACTGAATGCAATAAAGTGCATTTCGATCGGTGTCGTCGTGCTTATTCAAGATTACGTACACACAATAATACACACGTCACCCTGAAAATGCCGGGAATCAATTCCTAACACACCAAAAGTTATATCTGTTGAGAACTCGATTTTCGAAAATCTTAATCGAATTAAATTTTTTTTAATCTTCTCTAGCAGCGAAAAAACTGAGGAGACTCAAATCTAATCATAAAAACAGG
>JAFELO010001023.1:305349-345813 GCA_017140195.1 Eumaeus atala | reverse complement strand
TTTCATCTCATTCTCAAAATGGACTACTCGGACACTGAGAGACAGTGAAAATAATATAATATAAATTATTAGAAACTTTAAAGTAAGTATTGTTATATAAAATATATCTACGCACTACATACTCTCTCAACTCAACTCAAAATGGGTCTTGACCGCCATCAACATAAAAAAGAGTCCATCGCATCATGTGTTGTGCCACCAGGAATCACATGGTCACCGCCGCCGTGGAACATGTATTTTTTTTAATTATGAGATAGAAAAGCTTGTTTGTCCTTTGTCATAGGCCATAATGGATTTATCGTGCTTTATAAACTTCGTTGCAAATCTACCGGGCGGAGAAACACCCAACATAGTACGTTCAATAGCCCGTTGAGCTACCGCAAACTTGCGGACCAGTCCCAAATTAAGAGGCCATGTTTCGGTCTCGTAGGTCATCACGGGGAGAATGCATTGGTTGACGACTTTTGTCTTCAAGCTCTGTGGTATAGGCGACGTGAGAATATGACCAAGCTTTCGGAATGGATGCGTGTAGCAGGAGATCGGCCGTCTTGGCGTTCATGGAAAGAGTAATTTCCAGCCACTGCTGGAACCGATAAGCGCTGATAATGATGATGATGAGTGTTCAGCGCATTCCCTGAGGACTAAACTCCTAGCATTACTAAAGTATTTCATCATTTTCACTGCATTTGTCTTAAAATAAAAGTATATTCCGGAAAAACACGGATATTTTTCCGGAACATTAGTGTATAATTTTGCATAAATACGACTTGCAAATCGTTCAGATGCGAAAAACAAAAAACAACCTACGTGGAGACGCAGGCAAGAAAAATGGATCTATGGACATACTTTTTGTATTTGTGACATGTGCATTAAACGAACTACTTTTGTAACAAATGACCGCCTCGTGATCTAGTGGTACGTTCAACTAAGTGCGTGGACCAGGTTTGTGTCCCGGGTCTGACCAAGTATTATTGGGACTTTCAAATTTCAGTACCAGTCCAAAATGAGCGTTTGTAGGCGAGTTGTGCCAGTGACTACCTCTTCAAGGCACGAGCCTTGAAGAGGTAGTCCACGCCCGATCAATCTCAGTCGGTCATTACCCCTAATTTCCTACCTCCTTCCACGTTAACATTGTATATATGTAATAACAATATTTCGTTTGTTCAATCACTGAATACTATAACAATGTCTGTAAACAACTTATTACTTTATAGTCTAATGGTTAGACTTAGCTTGACAACTAGACTACACTAGACAATGTACTGATTATGTTAGCATGGAGAAGAAAAAGTGCAAAGTAAACCTATATCTAATAACTCTTATACCACACTCGAATTCGTTAAAATGTACGGAGTGTTTTGTAAGACAGTGTACAAATTCATTATTCAGCACCAACCTAGCATATAATACTGCTTATTGCTAACACCAGGCGTGTATGCTATCCACGTTCAAAATATTTCAATGGGATCTCGCCGCATGCGTGTTACAATTTACATCTATAAGGAATTGTGCGCCAAATATTTACAAATAAGAACAATCTTAAGGTACTACAAGAACAAAAAAATAGAATTAATACAGTTTTTAATAAGGGTCAGTTAAAAGTGAGGGAAAGAAGTCTTATCTTTGTAGTTGTCTGAGACTTACTGCAGCAACCAGGAGGTAACCTTTCTATGTCTTATTATAAATCAAACCTCTAAGCAGCACAGTCTGCTGCTTAGAGGTTTGATTATAATAAGACATTTTGTTCTTCAATCCTCACCTTTAATAGTGGAACGTTATGGTGATATCATATATTCACATTGAATCTCAATTTGATAAAAAAAAGAGTAGAGCTCTGGAAAGGAACACACAACCAATAAGATCCCGTACCATTCTCTTGGCTTCATGAGCCAACTAAAATTAGGCAATATATATATGTTTTGTTACAATAAAATATAATTTAACATTCATGTTTCACATGTAGCATATACTATTTAAACTAACACATTAATGATACGGTCTATCGAAGTAATAGCAATACAGATAATATAAATAACCATAACAAAATGCACACATAAGAGAATTAAGACATTTTAACATTAAGAAAGATTTTTTTAAACATAAGATATGAAACATGGCACTTTTATATAAAATATTTCGTGCATCGTGACGCGAAAATATTGTCTCCCGGGCGGAAAAGAAAAAAGTATTTAATTAACATTTGAGGATGCCATTATTCCGTCCTCCATGTTCAGCAAAAGAAAAGGGTGTCATTTCTTCGACACCGTGCACACCCTCAGTCTAACAGTCAAAGATGACATATATACTTTTTTATAAAATGTTTAAGTAGCTGTGTTAAATGTGTAATTGCTACATGTGCTCATATAAAGACATTTCCGAAATATTGGCACTCAAATATTTGGTGATCAATTGTATATAGGCAATGTTACCGCTATGCCGAAGACCACAATGTGTGTAGGTGCATTGCGAAGGCTGGACTTACCTAGGAATCATGATCCAACACGAGCAGTCTCTCTTGAGTACACGGCTGATAAGAGCCATGCCGGCAATCTTTCGAATGCCATAACGGCAAGATTTTGAAATATTGCCAAAATGTCGGAATGTAAATAATAATTAATTATAATTAAACACTAGTGATGGAAAGATTTTTTTTCATATTAAAGGGGGACAAACGAGAAATCGGTGCCTTTCAACCACTACCGATGCCCTTGAACATTAGCATAATTATGCCGATGTGCTGCCCTAACTTTTACCCCCCCCCTCCAATGGGCCACCGGCTACTCCCAAACAGAAGGAAACGCGACACCTTTAGGTGTCTCTTTACGGCGGTATCAAGTGAGCGAGAGGCACCTCCACGTCCATGCCTGCCCATTTCCGTTGCATAGGAGGATGTAGTGTCATGCACCATTCATACCACTGCCTTCTCTTATGCAGCATGGCACTACCTCTTACAAAGATTCTGTTAAGGTACTACAAGGACCCCTTCGAGCATGTAGCGCATAGGTAAAACTGGCACGTAACCTTACAGGTGACGGATTCGAATCCCCCCCAGGTAAGGAGGATGACTAATATAACATTACTTCGTGATTTCACCCGCGTAACTACGGTCCTATTGGTAGTAGCATCATGGTGTATAGCGTACAGCCCACCTCGATAAATGGACTATTCAACACAAAAATATTTTTTCTATCCCGGCCAAGTAGTTCCTAAAAACTTAAATAAACGACAACACAACTTCACCCCAATTTCGAAATTGGGTAGACTGAGAGAACAGAGTGCAATATATATCGAGCCTGACATATTGGTCCTGCTTAATACGCATTTGATACTATCTTAGTTCAGATACTACGGTTACGGAGACTTAAACTCCACCTTCGGACAGTCCCAAAGCACTCCGCTCATAAACACCATGATCAGGTCGACAGTTGTCAGTCTTATAATCCTACCTCATTCCTTCGTAGTCTAGAACCATTAATAACTATTAATTGAAAGAAGATAATAGTCATGAATAACAATTAATAGAGGAGAACATATTTTGTACATTTATCATAAAAAAAATGTAGAACTCAAACATAAAAAAAATACGAAGAGGTAACTAGAGATCTTCACAGCTAGATAACATTAGATAAGATGTACTAAATTTTGCAGCAGAATTGGGCCGGCCCGACCCGGGAGATGTCTCTTGCTCACATGATACCGTCTTATAAGTGGAGCTAGTAAAGCTTTGCTGTCGCGTTTCGTGCGGTTTGTAATTAGCTGTTTACCTATTTGATGAAGGGTAGGGATCATTAGTCCTCAAGTGCTTCGTCTTCTCTCTTCCCTCCTAAGCAAGGAATTTCATTACATTTTTTTTTGATAGTAGACGAGAAGTTGTAACCTTTTCTCGACTACCGACACCCATAGATATGCGCATTATTGTCATGCAGCACGTTGGCCTTCTTTTCTCCTCCCTACAAAAGGATCAAATGGTCGGAAGTTCCACATCAGAGTCTATTAAATGATATTTTATAGACTCTCCTACTATTGAGAAAATTTATCTAGATTACCGCGAGCGCCGATGGTCGATTACACAAATGTATCGCGGAACTCCAAAGGAGAGGCAATGAAAACTAAGTATTCAATTCAGGGAGCGGGAGGGTCGGATCCAGCTTAGGTGGGGGTAAACTCTAATCCAAGGGTATGAGACTAAATCCAGGCTGTTCACATTTTATTACAAGCTTTTAGGGGATAATAATGGTATCATGGTTAGGTATTGGATGCGCTATAAAGACTCATCAATTTAATTTGCAATTTTCTTATGGATCCAAATTGATTAAAGGATGTTTTTTGGTTTTTAATATTATCTATACTAATAATATAAAGCTGAATAGTTTGTTTATTTGAACGCGTGTACGTGTTCGGCCTGTTATCGGAAATTCAAAAATCCCAATAATAATTTGTTCCGACTCGGGACCTCACGATTGTGGTTGAGCGTACTCACCACTAGACCACGAGGTAGTTAATCGAGTCGAGTCCGACATAACGATGCTATAAAGCGTGTTTAACGAACTTAAGTATTTGAGAGTTTTTTGAGGAACGGCTTTCGAGCGATAAAGCAGAGGTTTTATTGGTGTTTTTTGTACAGCTTTTCACTGCACTGCGCTTGGATGGATTAAACTGTCACTGAGAGCGTTTTTCCTGCGTTCTATTACCGGCCAGTGATTTTACTTTAAACAAGCTACGAGTAACTGTATGCCGTTTTTTTTGATACATTTATTAATACATATACATGCGCTTTTTATAGATGTAACGGCATTTTGATTTGTTAATTTTTAAAACCTACACTCGTATTTTTCTATTTCATCTTCCAGACTAAATTTATATCGATATTTTTTTGAAGGCAAGAAGTTAATCTTTCTCCAAGTACAATATATATTGATGCCAATTTTCTATATGATTAATTAACCTATTTTGAATGAAACAATCACCATTTTATTAGAATATATATTATATTACCAAAAGTAGATTAGATTTAAATAATGTATGTATCCAAAATCAATTGGCATTCTTATTGCTTCATATTTTCGAGGCACGAGGTAGTCATTCACTTATTACCTGATAAGACCGTTGACAGTGACGGAGTAAAAATTGTAGTGTCATTTATCTGCCGACCTACATCTAACACCAAGAACCTAATATAAAATTAAACAAACACTTACAAAGGTGAACTACAGAATCGATAAAATAAGTTACCAACTCTTAGATGAAATAGATATTAAAATGTATCTTAGAATAAGGCGAAAGAAAAGTTCTTGTTTTATGACGATATTAAAAAAAACGCGCAAAATGCACATAGATATATCGTGTTAACAAGTTTTATTACGAGCTATTTTATATTAACTTCTAACATGACGCTGAGAGAACACGTGCCTTGACAAAACAATATCCTTATTGTACTTCTCTGCGTGTGTTGCATACTCAAAGCTGGGGCTGCCGATATTTAAGACGAGTAGGCCTCTATTACTCTATTACATGTCCGCGTTGACATCAAATTGAACCTTTATAACTGAACATAATATTTTATATTTTATAACCAAAAAAGAATATGTTTGTTCTGATAAATACATATAGATAATACAAATAGATTTTGTTTACTATTTTAATAATACTTTTGTAATACAGTCTCTTGACATACATATTAAGTAACTTATATATTTTATGAAAAAGATTAGGTAATTTTGTTAACAATTACAGAAGGATCCACACGAGAAAGTCACAAAACTTTCAATTATTTCGAATAAGATAGTTCGTCCAAAAATTGAGTTTAAAATAACCAGATTACTGTTTGTTTCATATGAAATGTTTTTTTATTCAAAATATTATAAAATTACGATTTAACTGATGACGTTGAAAGAGTAGTGTTATAAAACTTACTCTTTGAACGTCGTCAATTATATCTACCACAGATTTTTTTATTAGTTGTGTACTTTGATATAATAGGTCTTCAGGTTGTAATTCGAATTAGTCAAATTGGCCCTTTCGGCCCCGCCCTACTAGTTCAGAAAGGCTGCACAAATTTTGATAATTATTATATGGTTGCGTTAAGGCAAAAATATCATTATATAATCAGAGTAAGTTAACGTGTTTGACATTTCCGCAACATTACACGTAACACGTCAACAAACTCAGCGATTATGACAGGGCAACGTTTGTCGAATTAGGTTCAAGCGGCTTTGTCACCGAATGTCTCGTTCGCAAAAAGTCACCTCAACGAAAAATGTTCCCTTCACAAAATACCCTTTTCGATAATGTCCTCTTAGCAAGGAACTGAACTTTCTCAATATTTCCAATATGTTATTTTTTTATAGTATTCGGGGACAAACCAGTAATCAGACCGCTTTTACAACTACCGACGCCCATGAGTATCAGCATAATTACTACGCTGATGCTTTGCGCTATTTTACATTATTTTGCACCTATTTTGCTCCTCCCCAATGGGCCACCGGCTACTCACAAACCGCACGAAACGCAACACTGCAGATGTAATTTTACACACGTATCATTCCAGTTCCGTAGCAATGCAGCATTACCTCTTACTAAGTTAACAATAATAATGCGACATCATGCTGAAGGGAAATTTTGCGGAAAGAAAAGATCTGCCATCATTCAACCTAATCCGTACCAGAGACATGAGTAATCCAGACTGCGGATCCCGGGGAGCTCGCAGCCTTGCTCCAGGTCTTTGGTTATTCGCGACTCGTCTGCCTTCACTCCAACACTCGTTTATTTTCCATGATCGTTTAATTGGAATTTATAGCCGTCTGAAAAACCTAATGATTGAGAAAATAAATTACTATCTAAAAATAGGAACTAGGACGCCCTGAGAGTGGGATGAAATGATCGTCGGTCTTATGCGAGTCTATTTTTTGCTTTCGTTACAAGTGATTTCCGTTTTATTTATTTTTTTGAGTCGGAGCCTATAAGAGACCGTCCATAGACATCCACATAATTGATATGTAGATGCCTCCTTTACACCTCCCGTCAATGGGTCATAGGAAACGCACATAATTTTTTATGTTTTATAGGGGCCAACCGACCAATCGAAGCCTCTGTACAGCTACCGACGCCCATGAACATCAACATACTTGCTATGCCGATGTGTTGCCCTTCTTTTCACCTTCCCGTCCTGGGCTACCGGCTACCCAAAAACAGGACGAAACACGACAGCTTAGATGTCACTTTACGGCGGTATCAAGTGAGCGATACCTCCCCGGTCGTGCCGGCCCAATTCCGCTGCAATATAGCAGAACACAAACGACTTCCGTCTGTATTATTACATCCCAATTCTGCAGTAGGATGACATTCAGATGATATACATCATATGAGACTACTTTAAGGCTCGTTACTTTTCTATTCACACACATCTTCCCACCGGTTCGCTAATGGGGTAGGCTGAGCGAACTTTTTCATTTACGTTTTGCTGTGAACTCTTATTAAGCAAGAAATGAGAAGGCTATACTCGAGTACATCTTAAATTCCGAATACAAAAATATATTCGCAACAAATGGAACAAAAATGTCCGTTAAATATTTGATTCGTGTACCTTTTTCGTTTTAAATGACGTGTGCATGGAGAAAACACGAGAAACTAAATATCTTAGCCTTAGGTATTCAATGTAACCTCATAGCGTTTTATATGAGTTTACACTATCCGTTTCACTCGACTTCGTTTGCGATTTTCAGTGACATGTTAGTACAAAACGGAAGTATTACAAATCTATTTTAGTTTATATTCCGTTGTCCTGTTTCTATACAGGATAGTGTAGCATATTTTATAATTTTGTTTAGGTATCCCTACATGATGTGTATAATTTCTGAGATCCCTTATATAAGCGCATCATCAACACCATCATTATAAGCTCTTATCGGTCCACTGTTGGACATAGGCCTCTCAATAAACGCCGAGACGACCTATCTTCTGGTACCATCCCGGTCCGGCTACTACATCCCGGTACGGAGATCGTCTTCCCACCTGGTGAACCCTCGACCAACACTTTGTTTTCCTAAACGCCTCCACTCCAGAACCTACTGGCCCATCTGCCATCTGTTCTTCTGAGTGTGTGACCCCATTGCCACTTCTGCGAGCTTATTCGTGGTGAAATATCGGATACTTTAGTTCTCTGCCTTATAATTTCGTTACGTATTCCGTCGGACAGAGAATTCTGTGGCACATACAAACTTGGAATTTGGCAGGTAGGGCGCAGACATCCGCCAAGAATATTAGAAAAATTCACCCCTAAGAGTGTTTTTGGGCATACTTCGCTTATGAATTCCGAAATGGGCTGCTAGTAATACATAAGTTGGTCTTAGCATTAGATTGTTTTTTTTTGATTTCACACGACGATTAATTAAACATACGCTTCTGCTCGGACTAGTAAAACCTATTTTACCGTTAAACTCGAAACCGTTTCACAATTTTACGACTTAATTAATCCTAAACCTTTACCACGCGGCATCGTTTGCATCACGCTTCCACGCGCCACCCGATTTTCTTTAAACTAAAAATATCCTATGTCCTTTCCAATACCACTAAAATACAGAGTATCATGATAGTCAATAAAGTAGTTTTGGCGTGAAAGCATCACAAACTAACGAAAATTCACATTTATAATGTTAGTAACGATTAGAGTATTCAATTAAGGGGTGAACCCTTATTAAATAACTAGTGACAATACAAAATATTGGACAACTTCTTCGAATGCGATCTATGGTCTTCGGCAATCATATATCAGGTTTTTTTACATGGGGTCAAAGTAGCAACCCGTACAATTCTCTGACTATCAATGCCCATGAACATCCACACATACAGACGCATTACGCGCCTTCACCCCGTACCTGTAATGGACCACCGGCTACTCACAAATCACAAAAAACGGTATTATGTACCGCCTAGGTAGTGTCAGTCCAAATTAGCTGCAATGCAGCACACACTACCTCTTAATAAAAAACAGTGAACTCTTGTTTAAAAGAATAAAATTTGTTACATTACTTTAGTATATCATTGACCCATTTCTACATCAAACTTTTCCGCTGAAACCATCAAACTCTCCGTTTGTTCTTCAACTTCACTCGCCCACTGCGCGTCCTGAGATTACCCAACTCAAACACCAATACTTACTGTAAATAGTTTTATGAAATACAGCTCATATTTTCACAAACTACGATGAGTCTACGGAAATTAAATAAGTGTATATTTGAAACTCACATAGATAAAACAAAGATTATGTCAAATAGAGACAAAAGACCAATGTCAATAGCTTCAATACCAATACACTATGTAGATGAATACATATATCTTGGTCATCTAATTTCCTTTACTGCATGCACAGGCAGAGAAATTGAACGAAGAACAAAGAGTACGTGGAATAAGTACTGGTCAATGAATCAGCTGTTTAAAGGAAACTTACCAGTAAAACTTAGAAGGAAAGCAATGTATATAGGTCTAACGCCTTGCCTAATATATACATGCCAAACCTGGCCGATAAAACAAGCAAACATGGGAAAAATACAAACATGTCGAAAGGGCATAGACAATAGCTACATGAACATAAAGCTTAAGAGTTAAAAGCTCATCTATCAGGAAAATAACACAGGCAAAGGACGCAGTGAAACAAATACTGACATCAAAATGGAAGTGGGCGGGCAACATATAAAAGAGTACAGGACGGTAGATGGTCACACACTGTAAATATTGCCACCCGATATTAAATCCAGAAAGCGAAGTAGACCAGTGGCTAGGTGGAGAGGCGATATTTTCAGAGTAGCCGGAGAGCACCGGGGAATTTGAATTGATTTGGAGGCGCCTTTCACCGCAAAAGGCTGCACTAATAGCTAGCGGACAATTAAAGAAAAAATGCACATACTAATATTAGTGCAACATAAGTGATACTAACAAAAAAAAAAAATTTAAGAGAAAATAAAAGCTTATTATTGTTATTATATATTTTGAACTCTTCAAATATTTTGTAGGAGGCTAGCACTGGCAGTGCACGTGACATTACACAACAAGAAGGAACCAGATTTCTCTTGTTCCTTGTTGTGGTATAATGTACCGCCCAATTTCCTCATGCATTTTCGATGCCGATTTTTTTGGTGCAGGTAGGAATTATTCTCCTATCTGCACCAAAAAATCGGGTACATGTCTGGGATATAGACAAAAAACAGAATAAAACTTCGAACTTTCAGCCGAGGAGAAACAATATTTTTGAAAGAGGTAGTTCAGTTGAGCACTGGAAGTTCAGTTGAACACACACAGGAGAGGTACCTCTTCTTCATATGAAGTTTAAATAGTGATAGGATTGGAGGTGAGGAGGGAGATGTGGAAACACGTCTGCATAGCTACATGATACGTCTATGGTTGGAAGCTGTTACAAGGCTCCGTCTGCTTACTGGCCCACTTGTATCATAGAAAATGTTTTTAATTAAAAAGTTCACAAAGCATATTTTTTATATTTTTCTTCATAATGTAGAGACGAAGATATTCAACGTGGACTAAAAATTAGAATCGTTTAAGGCCAAGGAGCCATTCCGTCAAACTCAAAAGTATCACGAAATGAAAATGGTGAAACATTGTGCCTCGGGCAACATAGTCACAGATCCTTAATGGCTGCTTTCCCGACCGGAAAGCGGTAAATCTGTAACGATGCCACAGATAAAAGGATAATAAAATGCTCCATAAAACATCTCCACATATTATGTTAAGGCTATGAAGTCCGGCTTCTAATACTCCATAGTTTCTGTGAACCATGTGAATACTAACTAGCCTTCCCTCGTGGCTTATCCCGCGTAAAATCTATCACAATTTTTTTTTTGGAATAAGATAATCCAGATGTTATTCCAGATTGTAATACGACAATATGTCTGTTTCAAAATACGTCAAAATCCGTTTAGTAATTTTTGCGCAAAAGAACAAAAAACAATTCATAGAATAATCTAGACCTACGTTCCGTACATCTGTTTCATTTCTCGTAGGCGGAGCTAAAGGCTCCGAAATTACACTTTACTGTGTATATAAAATATAATTAAATTAATAATAGGTGCATTTGTCACAATGTTGAGACTACCACGGGTATTGAAATAATCCCGAAGTGGAGAAACTAATAATATTTTGTTTATGATACAGATATTAGATATATTTTCCAAGATAGACAATCGTAATCGTCGATGATTACTAAATTTGATAAATATATAAACAATCGTTCCAGTAGCGAAAATAGTAAATTATAACCAGACATTAGAGTTAAAGATATGCCTGAAACTGATTTATGTCTGCCAACTTGACTATTTAATCTGAAGGTTGTGAAAGTAAAACCAACGCCCAATGATTTATCAATTCGATTATGTTATCAAACTAAACATGTAAGCAATTCATTATAAGCTATTTCTACGCTTGAATAGGTTTTACGTGAGCAAAAAACCATTCGGAACGTCGTCGGCGAAGCTTCGTGTGATTTACGACCGACCCGTCGTAACGTTTTGTAACGCGATATGAAGACAAATAGTTATAGGGGAAAAAGTAAGCTACACTTTAATGGTGAATTGAAGACGCCGACCTTAAAGGATTTAAACTGCTTAAGCTTTATTCTAATACTACCTAAGCTAGTCCAGGAAGTTACTTGAATGTCGGGGGCAATCCTAATTTTAGACTATGGGTTTGGAATTGTAAGTAGCCAAGTCTTCCTGCAGTGGCTTTTGTATATCGCGACTAATTGTTATCAGTTATATGCTATGGATAAAGACAGTTGTAAAAGAAAAAAAGAGCAAGAAGACAGCAATGTGGGAAGAGAGTAACAGGCCTGTGCTGATGGTTCATGAAGGCGTTATGTTATTTGTAATACTTATTATATAATATAACGCCATGTGTATATCCATAATTATGTGGTATTTTTTCAGCTCTCTGTGCGCTATATCCGCATTTAACTCCCGCTGCAGCGTGACTTAAATGGCTTCATAATGCGCACTACTATAGCAGAGCGTAATGAAAACACAGTTAACTCACGATGCAACAATATACAACAATGTTATATTGAGGTAGTTAACTATTTTCTTTAAACGATTTATTAAAAAGGTTACCAATATTATTTTTTTACCTTTTCACATTATATGTTAGAACTGAATATAATATTTGTATTTCATGAGCCCTGCAGCATCACGATCTGGCAGTGTCGCTGAGAAAGGCGGACCTCTTGTTCTAGAGTGCCAGGTCTTCAGAGGCGACAGCCTCTTCTTATAAGGCTGTCATGACACAGAAAGAGGCCGCGGAGTGGAATGGAGAAGAAGATTGTACTGTATCGCTACGCAGACGACGATGGCGCTACAGGCTGCTCTCATTCCTAATTAGGATGGAAACCAGACCGCAGTGTACGACCTTATAGTTGACGGTTTAGTCCATCGTCGTTAGAATAGCCCCCCTAGGAGAAGTAGACTGGGCATTTCAACAAAGGCGGCTGATGGCAAGCACGCCAGGGTCCCAGTCAGGTGCCATCGGAGCCCAGCCAAGTTCTGCGGCAGCTCGTAAAAGAGCACCCCCGCGCAAACAAAAAAATGCAATACATAAATAAAGAACAAATTAGAAGTCATTGAAATTATAATACCTCTATAGACATATTTAAATAACAAACTGCGCAAATAATATACGAGAGATGTATAAACGTGCCAGCGAGTGATACAGGCGCAGTCAACAGACCGTGCTGCGCTGAAACAATATGTTGGATCATAAAAGCCGGCCCAAAAGGTACGAAGCCAGTTGACCATGTTATAATATTTGTCTTTTGTGTTCTATTTTAAACACTGTCTAACTAGTATATCGGGATTGATTAAATAAGTTACATAAACACACAATATTTCACGAAGACACGCGAACCTTGTATATTATTGGTATTACATAATAATAAGCGTCGTGGATAAAGAAGATCTTAAGATGGACAAACTTATGAAATTGGAAAACTATATTTTCTATATGGATTACAATAGTTTTTTTAGTATTTTGTAATAAAGTATATCTGAGACGCGTAATCATACGTTAACGTAACGTATTGACCATACCATATAGTATAACGGCCGTCTCATTACGCTCGAAACTTCGAGACCTTTTGACCGTCGACTCTAGAGTCGAGATGAACGCTTCGATCAAAATAGTAAGCGATTAAGTCTCGTTTAAAAGAAATCAAATCGTGAAAGCTTGAAACAATATATCTGGGTCCCTAATCTAAGCAATATCACTAAGTCTGGCGGATGCTTATATACATCTATCTATATATAAATCAATACATATAACTTTCCGATAAAGGAAAGCGAAGAAAAATAAGGTCATGTAAGTCTCTGTAAATAGCGAGATTGCGGTCATCTAAACGTTCCTTAAAATAATACCTACAGAACAGAATCTAGAAACGAGGCTTAATTGAAGTTTACTAGACTACTAGTGTTATGTTTATATGAATATAAAAAAATATGTGTGTATTTATGTGCACGCGTTAGAAGCTATACTTATATATATATGTATATACACAAACTAAAGTGTTGACTTTTAAATATGTTTCAGTTCTAGAGCTGAAACGCTGGTAAAATTCATTAAATATAATAAAATGAAGCTTTGTAAGGATTAAAGGAATTTACACGTGACTGTGGATAACGTTAAGCTGTCATGACGTGTAAAGCCCTGGATAGCACTTTACTTTCTGTCCTAGAAATTATATTCGCGTTAAACTTTCGTCCAAAAATTTTATTGTACAGATTGTCTTTCCAGGAAAAAGGAATACATATACGTTTGTGAAGATAATTTAATTTGGTTACTAATTATTTGCTTGTAGCTAATAATGACTAATAATTCGGACTCTTTCATTGAGAACTCGGGGAACCATGATGAAATTAATCGCGACCTGACCGATTGGTCCGATTTTTAGTTGTGTCGTCACAGCTGGCTGTAAAAAGGCAAGTTGTTGAGAAATTTCGATAGAAAGACAAATACGTACTAATATCTAGTACGTATCGCCCTGAGTGGATCACTTGCTTCTCTTTCGACATTACGCACAAAACTTGATTTCATTGTATCTATAGGCACATTTTTACAGAATGAAATAGTACAGCACTATTACTGTCAGACGAAGCTTTAAAAGTTATCGATTAAATTAGTATACTAATATTTTTAGTATATTAATTTATTTTCCGCCCAGCGACCGGAATTAGATCTCAAATCAAATAGTAAAGCCAAATAAAAAAGTGAAAAAATCACTGAAAGCTAAATTCGTAGATATCGGAAAGAAATAAGATCTTTGTGTTTAAAAGTGGACATTTTCGTTTTCTTACACTTTATTTAAATAGAATCGAATAATCGAAGATCGAAATAAAAATTGTTTTCTATTATTTTATTCGGAGGATTAGATTATACGGAGATCATGATATACACCTTATAATCTATATTTATGACCAAATTTCAAATTAATTCTATTTGCGAAATTCCTAAAAATAGATAATATGTGCCATCTAAATATGCCAATCGGCATGAACACCAACGCCTTTTAAAGCTTTATTATCGTTCCAAAATTGGGAAACAAATTTGGACTTTATTTTATAGATACGTACGGAGTCATATATGTGCACTGTTAGTGTTTCTTCTTAAGTATACGCTACATAGCAACCTTTCCTTGGGATAGAAACGGTTTGTGAGATTACGTACTCATCTGAACCAGGGCGGAGATTATACAACACCTTCGTTAGCGGAGTCGTAAATATTTTGTGATTTATAAGGATTCACAGGTTGGCGATCTACTGCGTCATGCTTGTACCACATTAAATTAATTAATTTATTAACTAGCATTGCTCTGTGGGTGTTAGCATATCGTTAATTGCATTGAATAATTATAATAATCTAGTGCCATTTTAGATGGGTGAAGCAAGAGATCGGTCGTCTTGGCGTTCATTGAACAAGGCCCATGTCCAGCAGTGGACCGATAAGGGTTGATAATGATGATTATGAAAAAATGCCATTTAGTAGCCGGCCAGGAAGATTCTCCTCTTTCTTCCTCCCGTTCTTAAGATAACGCCGCAATGTAACACCTGTCACGTTTCTTGTGGCTTGTGAGTTTCGTTTGCTGACCGCTCGGGTGCGATCTCAGCGGGGCAATGACTTTGGGCTGATGTGGCACTTTCTTTTTCAATTCGATTGTTTTCCCAATTTACTAGATCTACCACGTCGTCGTTGGCCCATACGAGGGAAGGAGTGAAGCAGGGCTACACATCTGCATAGCAATTACACATTACACACAAGTACATATAGACACGTAAAACACTCTTAATCTCTTGAAAGAAAACTTTTTAGGTACGTTTTAAAACAGAAAAACAAAAACCAAAGGTAAGAGGGGATTTTTCTTTTCATATCAAATAGATCATCTCAGAAAATATTCTATCGGCATAATCCTCAAGAAGTAGTATTTTAAGCTAGAATGTACGTGATAAGATTTATTAGCTGAAAATTACATTATTCAAAGTGCATTTGTGCTTCCGTGGATTTGGGACCAAACGAAGTGAACAAAATGCGAACTTTAAATGCCTTTGTGTTTGACCAGAGCTGGGGAACGTGTTGGAGCTACCGCAGATAAGCGTCATCCTATTTTAGCTGCCTTTCTCATTTACTAGGGTTGAAACATTCAGTTTGATGGAAGCCTTTCGTCGCACTTAAAATGTAAATGCGTATGAAGTTTGTTATTGCACAAAATACAATAATAAAGAGATGCCGGATCTTTGGGTTCGTAATGTATGCAGTTTTAACATCATAATCATTACCACCATCGTCGTAATCATTATGAACGTGATTATCGTCATCATTGTTATAATCATGATTATCATTTTCAACAGCTTTTATCATCCACGTCAAATACGATTAGTGTAGTTCTACGCTGTGAGGATGATAATGGAAAGGTGAACGTTTTTATATTTAAGTAAAAAAAGTGTGTGAATCCTTGTTTTTGCATTCAGAACGCTTTTATTCAACCAGAATCGCGACAAGAATTTTCATTAAGAAAAGAAGATAATGATAAGACTAGAAAACTTCGAGTTTTCTTTATAGGATAGGAGGGAAACGAGCAGGTGGTAGGTAACTACCGCCGCCCATAGACATCCGCATGACTCGAGGTTATGCAGGCGCGTTGACGTCCTTTAAGATATGAGTAAGCTCTTTTCTTGAGGAATCCCATATCGTATCGATTCGGAAATACTGACGGTGGCAGCTGGTTCCACATCAGTTGCAGACTTTGGGACATCAAGGTGGTGACGGTTGAACTTACAGTTTTGCTGTGATGTCCCAGGGTGGAATTTCGCCGCTCGTATTAATCCGAACAATTCCTCTGAACACTCCCCGTTGTAGATGCGGTAGAAAATGCAGAGCCTGAGTTGTTGATAGTCAAATAAATAGGTGTTAAGAATGATTTCGTAAGTTTACTGGAATTACAAATTACAATATACTATATTTACCGCTTCTATTCGGTCTGTTTAGACATTTTTTTATTTGTCCTATGCCTATGATCAATGTAAAACAAGTGTATTTGCAGGGGCGTATTGTCATAAAACTGTTTTATTATGAAGGTGCATGAAATGTTGAAGTATTAAGATAAAGAGGACGTCAGTTTAGAACACATTTCGTATATTTTAAACAAATTACAATAAAGTGCCAGTTGTTTGGCAATTTTGTCGACATCTCTAAAAAAAAATATACTAAAAATTTATGTTATTTCAGTTAGAAACGAGATTTCTTAACAAAGGTTGAGAGGAATGGGTTTTATGGCGTTTCAATATTTCTGGCACACATTCCATTTAAAGCACAGAGCAGTCAACAATAACGAGTTTCGAGACTGAAAGGGTCAAGCTGGAAGTACCGATAAAGGAGAAATACGAGGATTTGTCGGTAGTCGAATTATCGAAGACGAAAGAAAGCACGTTGCATTCTTACTGTTCGTTTTGTTACTTTACAATGTGATGCTTTGTAGCAACAAATAATACCACCCGGGAGTGGGACTTAAATATGATTGAATTATCATCAGCCTTTGCCCGTCTGTCAAGCCAATAGCTGATCTACTGGCGCAGTTGGTAACGTGGCGGTTAGTCTTCGTGTTACTCCAGAGGTCGCGCGTTTGATTTCCCAGGTCATCGACGTCTATTTATATATTTTTATAATAAAAATCTTAAATATATTTCCGTTTTCAAGTACCTGTAAGACAAGTCCTTACGGTACTCACCACAGGGCCAGGCTAACGTGGTGTGATAAGTCCACAGATATCATTATTATCTATTGTGATCTTTCTGCGCTCATCCGCGCAATTGCAGCCTAATCACAGCTACTAACGCGCCTGAACATCCGCATATTGAACATCTTATGCTGCTGAATTAGACTACTTTCCTCCACCCTCCAATGGGTCACCGATTACTCAAAAACTGCCCAAAACGCGTTACTCAATTAAGGTGTCAGTGTTACGGCGGCATCATGTGAGCGAGAGGAATTGAGTCGATACGACCTGGTACCGCCCCCCTCCTCAATTCGGCTGCACTGTAGCATGGCCTCTATACCTCTTACCAAATTATTGTTAAAATTAATGCAAAGTTTTTTAGAGTTTATGAAAAATAAAGTACTCTTTTCTCGCCGTCAGAGACTTGGCTAAGTATTACCCAAATCGATTCGTTTAGTCAAAAATTTCGATTTGTGTAAACAAGTAATTTCAAAGAGATAATTAGACTTAAAAACAGAATGAGACGAGAATTTTATCAGATTATCGAATATAAGATAATAGTAGTACGGTTAGTATGAAAGCAATTTAGATTTTTTCTAGAAAGTTCCTTCGCAATTTCTGCTCCTTTGGGGTTGAATTTTTTATGATGCTACTTCTCATTTGTCCTTGGGTCAGAAAACTTTTTTTTTAATTTTCATTCAAAATTGAACATGTTTTCTCTTTTTTATACCATATGGGGTAAAAATAACAGTCGATTACTTCTATTTGGTGGTTGTGCAGTTATCCTTTCATTCCTTCTATGTGTCGATGACCTTTTACAACCCTCACGAAAAGCCAGTGTTGCCATAACTTGCCGGTATTAAATGCATGAGAGGTATCATCACGGTCCTGGTGGCCTGATCTGCTTTCAATGCAGATATGGTGCTGTCTCTTGTTCCTAGTGTAAATATTTTATTTGCCCAGGCTATGAAGAACCTTTACTGTATGTAAATGTATAAAGCTTAGGAGTTTTTGGTTTGTTTGAACGCGCTATTCGCTGGTTAGATTTCAAAAATTCTTTCAATGTAAGTAAGTCGCCTGCTTTTCGACGAAGGTTATAGGCATACGATGGTATGACGAATGTCATATGAGTTACGCGAGTAAAACCACGAGGCGTTGCTAGTATATTAATGAAATTACAAACAAACGCTTTACGTTTACGTTAAATAAATGCTGTCCGCAAATAAAATTCACCCTACGTCTGGTATTGAAAGAAATGGATTCATTGAATAAAAAACGTGACTACAGCTCTCGGAGACGCATAAACATGTTTGCTTGAGTTCCAAATTGAACAGCGCTTCCTTGTTTATGTTGGAAGTAGATATATCGCTTCAGTATACTGACGTACGATGATAACCCACACTGAGGGCGATCTTAGCTTTAGTAACCTTGAGTTGGAACCACATACACATAGACTGGAAGTTGAAATACTGCGACTCTTATTATAGGCGTAGGTTCCTTTGAGGGCACATATTTACTCCAAGGGAGTGGCGACAGAGGGCGCGAGGGCTCCAAGCCCTGTAAATAAATATGTGCAGCACCTCACTTCCTTGCTTCTCACATCAAAGACACTTTCAGGTGTTGAATGAATATTTTAACGATAGTCGCCCTATAAAAAGGGTTCAATTCAATTTAATTAAATTCATTATTAACTATCATCTCTAGTGTTTATCCTGATAAAATACTGGTCTCATTCTATTTTTAAGTCACTTTGCTAATGTTTCACTTGTACTTGATGTAATAACTTTATTTGAAGATACCAAATGAATTTTCTCAATTTCTGTAAGGGTTTATAAACTACACATGTAGGCGTGTTGCTTTAATATCTAACACAGAAAAAAGTTGTAATTTATTTAAAATGGAACATCAGAAGTGTATCGTGTATAGTGTACTAAAATCGTTTGAAAGTAAATTTCTAATTGTCAATTATAGAAGTTGAAACAAATTTACTCTGTGACTCCTCTTCATGATAATTGATTGAAAATGGACAATTGCGGTATGACAACACAACCAACAAACAAACCCTTTGCATATAAAATACGAGTTAGGTTAGGAGTACTTAGGAGCAGTTTCCTTAAAGTATTTTTTTTTATATCATTATCATCATATCTTGTATGGTTGTAGTATGATCATAAAATTTGTACTTCAAGTACATACCTAAAACAACCCCTTCTAGAATTCATTGGAAGTATACCGTCAAATATTTAAATGAATTTCAAGAACGTGCCTTATCCATTTTCTTGTATATAATCTATATAAATATATTAAAGCTGAAGTTTGAGAGAGGTGCCATTCTCTAGAACTGCCATCGAGATTTTCTTTAGCCATTTTGCATTAAATGATGCAACATTCAAACAGCTGGTACGCAATTATCTAAATATATAAACAACATGTTCCGACTGACTGATTCAGCTGCTAGTTTACTAAACATACACATTCCTTTTAAATAAATTGTTAAGTAAAACAACATGATCCTAATTCCGACCTTTTTCTTTGTTAACGCGGGAAGGCGCATTTACGCGCCTTCCCCGGGCGGCGCTTACGGCGCAGAACAGTACCGAATACCCACAAAAACCACGAGTGCCACTAGTGCCGCCATTGGTGAGGTGCTAGAACTACAAAATATCAGGGCACCTCGACGTTTAGTCAGTCCCCAAAGGGACCGGCGCCTCCTCCATAGGAGGGTTGGCCCGCACCACAGGACAACCCCATCAAATTTGGGATAGTGCAATGGGTCACCCCATTGCACTATCCCAAATTTGATGGGGTGAGGTGCTAGAACTACAAAATATCAGGGCACCTCGACGTTTAGTCAGTCCCCAAAGGGACCGGCGCCTCCTCCATAGGAGGGTTGGCCCGCACCACAGGACAACCCCATCAAATTTGGGATAGTGCAATGGGGTGAGGTTCCCATCCTCGTCCCTTGCCCTGTGCGCAAAAGCTCTTCCTTCTGTTGTTCTTTTGTCCCCTATTCTTATAGGAGGGCCTAAACAGCAGGAGAAGGTTCTGCTGTTTAGGCCCCACTTCTTATAAGAGGCCCCTCGATTCAAATGGCTTGGCTTGGGTTCACCCCAGGTAACGGAACCCGCCCCACCGCCACGACAAGCCTTGAACCATGGCGAGGAACCTAATTGTGGCACAGTCGAGTGAAAATAGCAATGCTTAACACGTTATCATAAAAGTAAAAGTTTGCCTCAATATTTTACACTTAGTAGGTTTTACATGTTATACCATCCTTACCATGCGGTAATGGATGTCCATTCCGTAGATGTTAGAACTCGAAGGTATACTCTAGGTGTTGTAAGGTCGCATGTATCTGGCCCCGTTATTTTATAGTATAGGCATGTACATCCACGTAATTATTATGCAGATGCGTTGTCCTCTCCTCCCCTCCAATGAGCCACCGGCTACTAATAAACCGCATGAAACGCGACACCGAAGATATCACTTTAAGGCGGTGTCATGTGAGTGAGGATCTCTTCGGTCATGCCGGCCCAATTGCGCTGCAATGTAGCAAGATGTAGTAAGAGGAAGTATCATCCTCTTACTAGAGTTATTACTCTATTCGACCAGACTGAACAAAGGACAGGCTTGAGATACGTATACAAAACTTAAATATACTCTCAAAACTCAAGTGCAAACTCCAAGTGCAAACTATTTTTTCTGATATGAGAAGAAGGGTTGCACTTAACCGCAATTAGAATCTTAAGTTATGTCATCCTGGATAAGGACACTAAATAAACCGAACTGTTTTTACAATAGGGAATACTTCTATTCCTATTCAGATAGAATGGAATATATTTATTGAATATATTAATTTTACATACACTATTACGTATTATCGATATTATCCTACTACTTAGTAGCTACTTAAACTATTATTACTAGTCTTGTAAGACGAGTCGTGACCGTTGCACTGTGGACATTCCACTTGTACGTACTAAAATATCCAGGTTGACATTTATACGTACCACAAATGCGGAATGAATTACCAGCTTCAGTGTACTCTCAAAATCTACAACTTAGGGATATTCAAAGAAAGAGTGAACCCACATTATAGGCAAGTGTTATTCTTCGTCAGTCTCATCAACGGAAGGTGACGCCATCAGGCGAGGCCATGGCCAAGCGCATATCTATCCAATTATTAAAAAAAAGCACTACGGGAAAATAATATCACTACTGATAACAGTAAAATGCTTAAATTATCTCAGATATTGTGCAATTGTCGCGGATCGTTTTTATTTCATTGAAGTATCTTCGACACTGATGAAGGAACGAATAAAATGAATCATCGGACGTTCTGAATCGAACAATCCAATTACTCCATTGTTATCTTGCGAATTATTTTTTTAATTTTTATTTTTTTTCAATTGGCTTGGAAATATTGTTTTTAGCTAGCGATAGTTAGCACTACACATAATATAGCCATTATATCCAAAATAGGCCGGGCCCTCGTGGTACCTTAACAGCTAAAATAGGAGGGAAGGAATTAAAGAGGGTAACACGTCTACAGAACAATTTTGTAGACGTCTATGTGTAGGTAGCCGTCGTTAGAAGGCTCCGACTATTCTTTGGCCAATCACTATAGAAAAGTAGACAAGAACTATATAACACATTATTGTCTGGTGGTTTAAGTTAGTAGCCGACCGCTATTGTGAAAAACAATGTTCTGCAGGAATCAATAATTTTGTTTTCCCTAGTTATAATAACAGCAAGAACTACTTCCACACACCCACTGCTCTTCACCTAAAGTGTGGCAAAGAGTACCAGTACAGTAAAATATACGGCAACAAATTAATTTGAAATTATCGTACTTTACATAGTAGGCGTTCAATGAATAAATAAGCCGCGTTAACGTAATACTCACGTTTTTTGTACAAGAAAAAAGAACTAGAGATCCTGTGAATGTTGCAGTTATGATATATTAGTTAAAGTTTTCGCCTTATACCCTATCCGTGTATGATAATTGCGTGTCACACCCCAAAATAAATAAATTCAGTACAGTACAAATTATCGTGTACAATATCTGTACGAAAACAATACAAGATCGTACATCGTACGTAGGTATGAAATTATCGTACATATACGGTTGGGAACACTGGTTATGTACTTACTCAGACACCATCTTGGTTCAAGCTTTGTAGCGGTGGTGGGGCTCACAGGGCATTATGGTACTTGGCACAGGTCTAGACTACCGTGCTGTGACTAGACCACAAATATTATTATCATTATCATAAACTCCATTAAAATAAGTGAGGGGACTGATGATGAGTATACGAGACATTTCTCTCTCATTGTTCAAATCTTTCCGAAATCATAATTAATCATCTTAGCATAGTGTATATATGTAACACGTGCTGAAACGCTTATTTTATCGTATTTGAAGAATCAATTAGAGAAGTTTAGGTGAAAGTAAATTACGTAATGGAATAACACGCAGATTCTTGATTATTTAACAAATTACATAAATTGAACAGGAAGGGGCGATCCGTTTTGATAACTGTTTTAAGTGCGTAATTTACTTTGTTTGTACGTTCTTTAGAGGTTGAAATGGTTTTTGTAATGAAATTTGACAGGGATCTTACATACAACGAGAGAAAGAGTATGGTAGGTACCCTTTTCGATTTATAATTTCAATTAGCGATTTCGAAGGATTCATAGACTGCCGATTGAGTATTGCCTTTTGAATATCGCATGCGTCGACGCATACTGCACACAGTACTGCGAATACTTATATGATTATACTAATGAGTTCACGAAACCACAGTATTTTTTGTGAATACGGGTGTTAGTTTTTTTGCAGTCAAAATAACTTGATCGAATACCCATCACTTAGATACCAGATATATCTATCATTTAGATACTCATGTATTATATACATCCTCCTGTAGGCAAGAAAAGGGGGAAAAAATGTATAATCTTTTATTTTTATTTGAAACACAGAACCTCTGTGAGAATACAGACATATACGAACAGGATTTGGGTATAGCGAAAACCACGTTTGTTGTACAGCTGCCTCACTTAAATATTTATTTCCTATAAACATCTGTTATTTGTATTAGTTATTATAGCGGTGTGTAAAATTCAATCATCCAGATTTACCTTAAATGGAATGTTTCAGCCTAAATGAATCCTCCCGACGTATTGGCCTTACGATGAACATGGAGAAGACGAAGGTCATTCTCAAAGAACACATTCTCCCTAAGCCGGTCATCGTCAATGGTGCTATTCTCGAAGTTGTACACGAATACATATACCTGTTACAACTACTGCAATTAGGTATACATTCGAGAATTCGAGAAGGAAGCCGATAGAAGGATTCAGTTGGGTTGGACAGTATTCCGGAAGCTTCGCCTATACCGCAGAGCTTGAAGATAAAGTCTTCAACCAATGCATTCTCCCCGTGATGACCTACGGGGCCGAAACATGTCCTCTTAATTTAGGAATGGTCCGCAAGTAAGCGGTAGCTCAACGGGCTATTGAATGTGCTTTGTTGGGTGTTTCCTTGTCCGATAAAATTTGTAACGATGTCGTAAGGCAGAGAACTAAAGTTTCCCATATCACGCGAAGAATAAGCTCACTGAAGTGGCAATGGGCTGGTCACACATGCAGAAGTTCAGATGGCAGGTGGGCCAGTAACTTTCTGGAGGAGTAGAGACCGCGTTTAGGGAAACGAAGTGTTGGTCGACCCTTCACCAAGTGGGAAGACGATCTCCGTGCAGTAGCTGGTCCGAGATAGCTGCGAGTAGCAGGAGATCGGCCGTCTTGGCATTCATTGAAAGAGGCCTATGTCCAGCAGTGGACTGTTAAGGGCTGATTGATAATGATAAATGATGATCTAACTAACATGCCACGCACAGCGAAGTCTTAGTAACAGGGTCCCGTTTTTACCATTTGGTTACGGAACCCAAAAATTTTTTACCCGTGTATTCCTCCTCATTACAATATATACTCGAAGATAGAGAGAATATAGTAAATTTTCAGAGATGATGCATTTTTAACTGCTATAACATTGATTTATAAAAACATCAAGATACTCAGTCTGCATTTCGAACGGCCCTTATAAAAGACGTGCATAATGTAAAATTATCCATTGTATAAACAACGTCACATCATGCGCATAAGTTTGCCTTTGTGTAAAAAATGTTTTAGAATGACAGTCCAGTATAAAATCATGTATCTTGTATTTTTTTAAGTTAATGCGCTATAACAAAAAATACTAAAAACAGAACAGAAATGATATTTAAGTAAAGCTCCGATACAATAAACTGTATTTTTAAATAATTGTCAATCACTTTTCGTGCATTAAATCAGAAAAGGCTACTGTTGTTCGAAATAACAAATTCACAAAGTTCCTTAATTTGGATAACTCATTACAATGGAGTTAAGGTCCCATGTCTCGGAGTGCGACCTAAACAACGCAATTTCCAAACAAGGTTTTTCCATTCACGACTTTCAACTTTCAGTATTAAACTTTTCACTGTGAAAACCTTTCAGTCTGTACATGTCGTATTAAATTTCGGTCAAACAATGAATCCTTGCATGCATTATGCATTGAATATAGTTTTACTTGCCAGTAACTTGCCCTAATACATCTTCAAGTTTGTAACTTAGTTATCAAAGCTAATGTTTAATTAATTATGAACATATAATGCAGCATCAGTTTACGTTAACTCGATTTATAGGATTGCGTACTTCAAAAGAAAAACTACAGACCTCATAAGAATCACTTCCCTGTCTGTCTGTACGTCTGTTAAGACCGTTTCTCGAGGACCAAGCTTCAATTTACATTGAATATTATTAAGGTCTACAACATCTTATAAAATAGAATAAATCATATGATTTACTGACTTATCTTTGGACTTCAATGACTTATAAATGTCAGTGAAATCCAAAGATAATATAAGTAAGAAATCACTGAGGCAGATTCTGTCCGCCATGTTATGGACAGAGTGTGTATCTTGATTGCGGAACACATTGGGTGGGGCACGTCTGAATTCTAGTTTGCGTTATGTTAGACATGTTTTCGGTAATAAACTTGTGTATTCAAAACTAAGTAATATATTATTATTTTTTGCATTTCACTGTACATTTCATCATCATTGTCATTATCATTATCAGCCCTTATCGGTCCACTGCTGGACGTAGGTCTCATTCAATGAACACCAAGACGACCGATCTCCTGCCACCCGCATGCATCTCGGACCAGCTACTGCACGGAGATCGTCTTCCCATCTGGTGAACGGTCGACCAACACTTCGTTTCTTCGACCTAAGCGCGGCCTCCACTCCAGAATCTTACTGGCCCATCTGCAATCGGTCCTCCTGAGTGTGTGATCAGTCTATTGTCACTTCAGCGAGCTTATTCGTCGCGTCATATCGGATACCTCGTACATTTACTTAATTTTTATATAAGATATAATAAGTAGGTAAAGCTAAGTCATTTGTATTTAGAAAAATTGGTAAATTATAAATGTTACATCACTAAAAACCTATTACAAACATACCTTTAAAAGTTTTTATTCTTAGTAAGATTACCGCCACCGTAAAAGGCCGCCGTAAGGGGATAGCCATGACGTCGCGTTTAGTGTTGCTTATGAGGAAAGGAGGGCAACGCATCGGCATAGCAATTATGCGAACATTTTTGGATGTCAGTTGTAACAAAGAGGCTCCGACTGATCGTTTGTCCCACAACGATATACAAAAGCTCACTCAGCTTGTTTCGTTGGCATCGGTTGTTCGTAATAAAAGCGAATCGAGATGTTATGGCAGGAAATAATCCCGCATAAGGTGTTAACATTTGGAGAAAATGTCAATAAAATCAGGTTATACCTCAGGTGACCCATTAGAGAACGCGCGATATTTACGTCGAAAGGTATCTGTGACAGAAATATCTAATGGGACGTCATGAAGTGGGTCGTTTAGGCTCGTTTGATCTTATATTTTTTGTGTTTATCGCGGACAGACATGAATTTTTTATATACAATGAATACTATATTAGATTTTTAAGTTATATACATCAAACACACACATATACATACACATACATATACATACACACAGACACACCCACACACACACACACGAGCACATGCACATACGTGCTCTATTGCAATGTTGCATAGCCTAAAGCTTTTTGTAACAGACAGTGGCATCGGACCGCCGAATAGGGCTGGCACGACCAGTCGTGTGCCTCTCGCACACTACTACAAACTAATGGCTATGATATTATAGCATTAAGTAACCCGTGGCCCGATGAGAGTAAATAGGTAAGGATGGCATTTAGTCTGTACAACATTAACATCCACATGGTAAATGCCGTGCAGATGTTAATGGGCCTTGGTAATCACCAAATGGCTCCGACCGGACGTTTGTCCACATATAAAAATAGACTGACGTAATTCTAGTAAGAGGTATTGCTACATTCCATTCAAATCAAGTTAGCCTGAGTAAAGGCCTAGTTTCCTTAACAGGGGTAAGAAATGATGGCCATGCTTTTGGTAGTAGTTGGCACATAGGGGAGGTCAGGGTGAAGGATAACAAGCTCCCAAAAAAAATACAATTTATTGAACACTTCCTATTCTATTTTTTTATAGTATGGAGGGGCAAACGAGCAATCGGAGCCTTTTATCGATGTCACTTTACGTCGGCATCATGTGTCGGCCCAATTCCACTGCAAAACAGCACGGCACTACCTCTTACAAATATGGATATGTATTCATGCGTACAAAGTCGAGAGCCATTTAAATGTATTTTGCAACGAGTTGTCTCGGCACAAAGCACGTTTTAAGTTTGCATATATTCGGCCTACTACGTTTCATTTGGAACAAAGAACTTTGTGAAAGTATGTTCAAATTCACAAAGCGATAAGCAAGATATGGGAGAACGGGGACTTTGTGAATGCTATTATAAGGTATATATCTTGAACAGGATATTTAACAACAGAATTCACTGGTAGGCCGTGTTATATTAGTCACAGAATCTTTAATGTGCGACACTAGCTTTCGCCCGCGGCATTGGCTGGGAATTTTTAAGATAATACAAGATAATTCCCGGACATATCAACTGTATGTTGTCATATTTAAAAAAAGAGTGGCCCAGTGCAAGTCGGATGGCGCACGAAGAGTTCCGTACCATTATATAATGGTACCCCTTCGTGTGCGAGTGTACCTCGTGGTCACTGGACCACTGGTAAACATGTTCAACCACAGTTTTGAGATCCTGGACGCGGGTCTCGGGTCAACCAAAGTATGATTGGAATTTTTCAATTTATAATAACAGTCCGGAGTCAGGAGTTCAGGAAAAAAAACAAAAGAGCACGTTACGTAGTCGGTTCCGCGCGAGATTTCTCTCCGGTCGATCCGGATTGCCCTCCCATCGGAATAAGAATGAGGGAACAGGAAGTGCACACTTGTGCATTATAATACACGCTGCGCTGTTGGCTATTATCTTAAGAGGTTGGCCCCCGTGGCCTAAATTCGGCCAAGACGACATTGTTATATGTAAAAAGTCAACCAAGCCTGGATCGCATACCGACAGTTCCATACCAACGGGAAGTACAAGCATTGTATATATATCGAGGCCCATCCTTACGTCTGTTAAGACCTACTCGGGAACGCGTGGAAGGATCATGCTGAAATTGACGGTCTTAAAGCCCTGGAAAGAATCACACTTCTAAGTCAATGCTATAAAAAAGTACAGCTGTTCATATGCATATTTCTTTATCGGATCCCGAATATAGAGGAATTAGTCTTTGTGTTGATAGATGTTATTGTGATCAATAAAAAAAATCTTTCTTTCTTTTGATGACCCTATCGGTACCCCATAATCATGGTTATACTTATTTGATTTATTCATCGCTGAGTTACATTTGTGGCGTGCAACCTCTAATATAATTGTACTGCATCATTTAGAAGAGATTCGAAAAAAGACTTTCGCGAACAGAGGGGGTTCTGTCCCCCTATCGTCTCCCTAAACCTGAAGACACAAAAGTCTTTCGTAGTCACTCGAACTGTTAAGGCTGGACAAGCGCCGCCATTCAGCAGTACCTACTACCCTCCGAAAAAAAAGACGTTCGTTCCAAATTTTATTTATACAGTAAGTTTCCACCCATAATCTTCGCGTAAAATTAATGTGTATTATTAACAATTTGAAATCCAAATTGTATTAGATGTACTGGCTAAATATCGCCCTCTGCCCCATTACTGATTCTTAATTAACGAGAGCTATAATAGTTATAGTATAGAGGAAAAGTGATACATACAAGTTTTCGGTTTACAAAGATATCCCAAAGATAACCTCGGCTCGGGTAAATCTGCAAGATAATGTCGTGGCGGGATCATCAATCATAGCATCCATCTTGTTGTTTGTGCAAGCTAAACAAGTACAAGTTCTGATTTGGAAATGTAATGGAGTATGTTCTGAAGATTTAACCTATACATTTTATTTATCGTATTATATAGGGGTCATCTTAAAATCATTTTAAATTCATTTTTTTTGTCTCAATTGTGTTGAATGGCATACATTCCTATAGCTTGAATTGGTGTTGGTCTAAAGCAATTTATTTTAATTTTGTTTAGAAAAATTGCAATCATAAATCACACGAAATCTAAAATGTTTAAGGTATCAGTGTAGTCAAAAGATAAACTTTTCATTGCATTGACTTAAAATTATCATTTTTCAGGGCTTTAGAATGCCAAATAAAATTTAAAGCCCAAAGGCTTTAAATACTTGACGTTCAGCATCAGCATAACACGCGTTATCAAAAAAATATCTTGAATACAGACGGACAACAAAGTGATCCTATAAGGGTTCCATTTTTTTCCTTTTTAACGTACGGAACCGTGAAAATTTAACGACCGGCCGGCTCAGTTGGTAACGTGACGGTTGGTCTGCGTGTTACGCCAGAGGTTGCGGGTTCGAATCATGCCCAGGTCGTGGATGTTTACATATGTACTAGATATATTTCTTTAATAAAAGACTTAAATATACAGGATTTCTTAAATATATAAAATATTAAATATATATTTCTGTTGTCTAGTACCTGTAAGACAAGTCGTTACGGTACCTACACAGGGCTAGGCTGACGTGGCGTGATAGGTCCACAGATTAAAAATTAAAAAAATTAAAAATGAATACCAACTGAATTTCTGCTAAAAGATTTCTAGCATGTTTTGAATATGAAATATACCGTTAGGACTGTATCGTTCCTACGTTAGATCTTTCCTAGGTCCACAGAATGGACCGCATCTTATTTTCATGCGAATTAGGTATACCCGGACATCGCATGTTTTGTTTGAGAAATTTCTCCTGCACGTCCAATTTTTACAATTTTTGAAACGTCCCGCTACGACAAATATTTCAGCTAGTTGATGTTCAAAGCTGTACCTACACTTTAACGTTCTAGTAATTAATGTACCTACGTTAAGTAAATGTTAAATAAAGGGCATATTAATGTCCTAAGTTTACGAGAATTTTACTCATTTTACTCTCACAATAAAACTATTTGTATGGGTTTTATCGCGGTTTTATTTAATTAATTAACTAGCCTAACGTTTCAGAAGCTTTGCAGCAACCATGGACACGGGCGGACCAAAAGAGCATAATTCTAAATGACCCAAGCATAATAAGTACAAGTTTACAGTGAGTCGATAATATCTGATGATCTAGAAAAGATATTATAGCTTATTTTTATGGTGTTTGCATAAGTACATAAGATGTTTTTTTTATTCGACGTCTGACAGAGGATCACCGTAATGCAGCATGGAACTTATTAGTATATAATACAAGAATTTAATTTTGTAGACAGCTTCGCCTAAGTAGTGCAATATATCATTTTTCTGGGAATAGACACTAGAAGTTTCCAGTTCATTCTATTTAAAGTGAACGCAGCACTCTTATCCCGCTAGCATCTTTAGCCCGCCTCCGTTGAGGCAGAATGTCTTCCATCAAGATAGATTAAACGCGCGCCTAATTGGTGCCTTCTTTATTCGAGCTGTGTACAATAGGTAGTGTCTTGCCATTGCAGCATCATTGGATGGGCACGTCGCTCGCTCACATTATGAAGCGTTTTGTGCAGTACGTGAGTTTCTGGCGGCGCTACGGGCCGAAAGTATGAATTCTACGAGCTTCGATAGTTATCGAAAGGCCCGACTTTCGTTCGTCCCATTATGATTTAAAAACAACCTGAAGAACTAAAATTATTGTCAAATGTTATAATATTATTACCAGTAAATATTATTATGAAAGGTTAGACAAAATCAGAAGCACTAAAATTTTACATCTTAAGAAAATAAATTTTGAAGTAATATAGTGAAAAATATAAACATATTTTATAATGTTGTTATTGCTACTATGTTAAACTTACGGTTGGCTGCATAATAGGGCTGATAAAAACCTTCTCCAATTTTCTGTATGCACAGACTATCTGTGCAAGTGTAAGTGTATAACACATAACCAAGTGTGGCGTTGAAAGAGCAAATCATCTATTATTTATAGTAAAAATACTTCTAGTATTTGACATCAACCGAAAATGAACTTTATTCATGAATATTTAAAAATGTATTTTAAACACTTGCAGTTTAATGGATCGCTTCTTAAAAGGCGATAATAAATCAAATAGGCCTTTGATCTTTATAGACACGACATAATTGTAAACATTTTTTGACGAATGTTTTAAAGAAATCGCTCTGAACGGGATCCGAGGGATGTATTCTTTTATGACTGTCAGATGGTTATCCTAAATCATCATCATAAATATCAGGTCCATTTAAATCCATTCGGAAGTTGTTATTTATTGAGGACTCAGCTAGCAGTGTCTGCCTCGTGGTCTAGTGGTAAGCTTGTCCGACCAAAGTCGCGAAGTCCTGGGTTCGAGTGCCGGGTTCAGACCAAAGTGTTATTGGGATTTTTCATTTCTAATAACAGTCTGAAGTAAGGAAGTTGGCGGTATCATGCCAATGTGCTTCGGAGGGCAATTTAAGCGGTCAGTCCTTCGCCTGATTTCTCTTCGGTCGTATCAGATTGCGGATGGGACGGCAATCTGATACGACCGAAGAGATGATGTATAGGAGAATGAGATCAACTCTGGCTTGACGAATAGATTGATACCTTAAACAATTATACTCTATAATCTTTCCCGGAAACAGCTCTATCAATGAGAGAGAACCGCATGAAAATCCGTGTAGTAGATTTTGATAAAGTCGATCATATGCAGACAGGCAGCTTTTGGGGACCTTGTCCTATAATGAGTATAAATAAACACGATGATAATTCTGTCTATTAGACATATTTTCACGTAGAGCACAAAAAATACAATATGTACGGTGAGTATTTGTGTCATGTAAATATAGATATGTGACTTTTTGAATCTCACTTGGATTTTCTTTAAGAACATTTTTTTTTTCATTTTTTTTTACGATGTATGAACTACAATATGAATATTATGGTAAGAGAGCCCTGTGAAAATGTACTAAAATTATCATATCATAACGGCCACAGAAGTAAAGAGGAGCAGATAGTGCCATGAATCCCCACCATGGTTCAAGCCTTGTCCTAGCGGTGGGGCTCAGTAGCCTGGGGTGATCCGAGACACCTTGGGCAAAGCTAATTGAACCGAGGAGGTGTATGCTCTTTGTACCCTCTTATAAGAAGAAGGGAACAAATGAGCAAAAAAACAATGAGGCGGCGCTGCATGGGGCGTGGATGGGAACCTCATCCCACTGCACTATCCCAAAGTTGGTGGGGTGTTCCTGTGGTGCGTACAAACCCATCTCTGGAAGTGACGTCGGTCCCTTAGGAGGCTGACAAGCCGTCGAGGTGCCCTGATGATTTGCTGTACCAGGGCACCTCACCAAAGGTGGCACAGATGGCACTCGCGGTGGTTTTCGTGGGTATTCCGCACTATAATGTGCCGCGAGCCCCACACAACCAGGGCCAGTGAAGGCGCATAAATGCGTTTCCCCGCGTCAACAAAATAAAGGTAGTGCCATGAATAGTGCGTGGTACTACATCCTCCTATGTAACGGAATTGGGCCGGCACGACCGGGGAGGTACCTCTCGCTCAAGGTAGTAATTATGTGGATGTTCATGAGCGTCGGTCGTCGTGAAAAGGTTCCGATTGCTCACTTGTTCTCCTACTCTATGTAGAAACCTCTCATCGCATAAATGAGCTTCTACACAGAAAATCTAAAGATTTATCTCATACAATTCACAGAACCCATCATGAGGTCATTGTCAAAATAGTTTTGATTTTGATAATGACCTCATGATGGGTTCTGTTCTCTGACACACACTCAATGACAAAATCACAAAAGTACAATGTTGTTAAAATTGTGCTTATTGAAATTGTCAAACAAATGTTCTAATCTTATTATACTATAGGGGACTAACGTTGGCCTCCTTTCCTTCACCCCTCTATTTGACCACCCACAAAACGAACGATGCGCGACTTCAAAGTTGTCACGTTACCGGTGGTGTCGTCTCCAGTCGTGCCGGCCCCATTCCACTACACTATAGCATGGCACTACCTCGTACAAAATATATTTTTATATCATGGCGTATATATGTTTGTTTTACGTAAAAACTGAGCAGATTTTTTGAGTTGACATTTGACAGTGAATGAGATAGTGTCATGCTACACCGCAGACCGTAACGCATTGCGAGTAAAACACGTTCTAAAGTTTCTTTTTATAATATTATGTTTCTCCCACACACTGGTGGAAAATTTATAACTAGTAATCTATTGGGGGATGAGATGAAGGGAGGTTTCTATGGTTATGCAGGCATATTATCCGCATGGCTATAGACATGCCGACATTCATGGGCTCGGTAATTACTAAAAGCCACAGATCGCCCTCGGTCTAATATTATATGAAAAAAAAAAAACTAGAAAATATTATTTATTTTTTGTCAACGCAATGTTTTCAAACAGAAAGTTTTGGATTCAATTTGTATTTAAAGTGAACAGTTGGAGTTGACTGAGGGAACTGTTTACTCTGGCGGTTCAGAAAGCTTTTGTATGTAAGCGTACATTGGGATACACTACTTCAGTTTAAGTCGCAGAATTTCGAGCCGGCTTCAGTTCAGTTTTTCTAAATTCTTGCTACAAATGTATGTATACTCTAGGGTTCTGTGCCTTAAGAAGAATAAACGTAACCTTCATAGTGTCACCTTATTGTCCGTTTGCCTGTTCATGTGTACGTCTGTCAAGATATTTTTCTCAGGAACGCATGGAAGAATCAAGATGAAACTTACTTAAATTTATATCGTCTGCAACGTCTTTAAGCCTGAAACGCGAAAACAAATTAACCATTCATACATGTAAAAATAAACTACAAACATAATAATTATTTTTTTACAGTATTAGGAGAGCAAACGAACAACAGAAACCCTTCTACGACTACCGACGCCCATGAACATCAGCATAATTACTATATCCATGCGTCGCCCTCCTTTTCATTCTCCTCCCCAATGGGCCAACTTCTACTCACAAACAGGACAAAATGCGACACCGTGGATGTCACTTTACGGCAGTATCAAGTGAGCGAGAGGTTCGTTTCTATCACATTCTATAAGACGATGATAAAGTATTCATATCGATTGAATGTTGTACAGTTAGAGTTGGTTATTTTACCCATTAGGAAAAGAGAATTATTCAGTGGAATGTAATTTGAATGAATGTAAAAACAGAGCGTTAAGTCTCTTTTGCTGATTTTCATGTCCGTGTACCAACTTGGGTGGCTTGTTAACAGAGGTCCTATACCAAATACCAGAGTTCTTTGAAATTTGTTGGAAGTATTTGTCCGTGGGACTACACGTAGGGACGTGTTTTCTTTTTAGGGTTTTGTTGCCAAATACAAATACAATTCAACCCTTATAATTTCGTCATGTCCGTCTGTCACAGACGTTTTACTTGAAGATTCGGGTATGTTTGAAATATGGAAGTTTTCGTTTCAACCGTTACAAAATAATGGAGTAGCATTTAATTATTATGCGTCCCATACATATAATTTAGATTTTTTTAGAAACATTTAATATAATTGCCCGACCCGGGCATCGAACCCAGGACCCCACGCGGCTAACGGTCTTAACGGTCGACACCCGCACCGTTGCACCACAGAGGCGATGAATTCTTACAGAACAGGGTAATAATTCGTACAATATTTAACACTCAGTTGAGTGATTGTGGTAACAGACCAAAGCACAATCATGATTGCGTGTGGTACCTTAATAACTGTAAAGTGTAGTTGAGATAAAGCAGGTAATGTGTTATCATTGCGATTTTTCTACCGCTTTATAGAAGTCGTTGTAGAGGAGAGCGTATAAAGGCTCCGATATCTCGTTTGCCCCCTATATACTAAAAAAGGGACGTAAGTTCAGCCTAGGTAGGGAAAAAAATAGTAATTGATATTGTAGGCATTTCTGAATTTTACTCATTGCTAGCGTGCCACCCCGGCTTTCACTTTCAACATTCAAACATTCCTCGGGAATCACTCAATGCGTTGGCACAAACGGCATGTGAATCCGTCCAGTGGATTTTGAGAAAATCGATCATTTATAAACATGCAGTTTTTGGGGACATTGTTTTTTTTTTGAGAGATTTTTTAGTGAGAGATTATTTTTTAGTCTCATGTATTTAATAAGTCATACACCATAATATGATTAAGTTAGCTTAAGGTGATAATATTTTTATTTGAATTTATGGGTTATTTTAGCAATTTGGGTTGTGATTATGGAGTAATTTTTGTAAAATGAAATTAATATTATCTATTCTATAACATCTATATAATGAGAGGTAATGTAAAAAGAATGAGACACGCGACTGAAGCTTTACTCTTCTAAATGTTGCTTCTGACGTGAAATAGTAACAGTTAATGTTGACTGGTAATTGTCCCTACGATTTTCATTTCATGTTCACATCGCATAACTTAAATATTTTCCTAAGGTTTAAACTTCAAAAAAACGACATATTTGACTGTAACAAAAACTTTAAAACATAGTAATTTAACTAAATGGACTGGAAAATTGTATCTTTCGTTACGGTTTTAGTTATAAGCGAGAATATCACAAGTTTTCTCGTTTGTCAAATTTTCCTCCAAAGAATATTTTCTGATAACTCTTACAATGCCCAGTGGCGTTGTAGAACGTATGTGAATGGCGTAGCTCGTAGCGCGTAGCTCCGTAGCCAGTAACCGTTCACCTACAGCGGCGGTCGCTCGCACCGTCCCAGCGTCTTCCGCACTCGAGTTTGCGCTACTTTAAAACATGGAGATGTTAGTGACAATTCTCGCACGTACCAATTGAAGAAATAGGCAAGTTCTTTTTACGAATACTTTGAAATTAGACTGTTAAATTCCACATTAGAAAATTCAAGATATGAACAATTATGTAGAATTAAACATTAGTAAAACTTCTAATCACACGTACTGGCGATTTTTTAAAAATATTTTCATATATTTGAATATTCTAATTTGCAATTCTATATTTGAATATTTGTGTGAAGCGTCAAACGTTAGAGCCGTTACTAAGATGGAAGTTATTGAGGGACAAGCCATAAAACGAAGGCATAAACGCGAATACCGCTTGTGATAAATGTGAGATTGAATACAAAATAATGACTTGAGCAATAATTTTTGTATTAATATTTCCTTTTTTCATAAAGAACATTACTAATGAGGCGAACGTAGTAACCTCATTTACTAAATTTCTTTAAAGTTAATGGTTTTTACAATGTAACTCAAAAGTATAACCGGAAAAAGTTAACTGTTGTGATTTCAAACTCTATGAAACTATGCTAGTTGTACCCGCGGTTTCACCAATGATATTTGAAGTAGATAGTACTATGCGGCAGTGCAGCGGAATTGGGCACGTCCGGGGAGGTACCGGGGCATAGTAATTATGCTGATGTTCATGGGCGTCGATAGTCGTAAAAAAGCTCCGAATGCTCGACTGGCTTCCTTGAAATAAAATAAAAAAAATATACAAAATTTTATTTGCATTATTACGCAAATGTGTTATCTTCCTCTCATTCAGTATGTTATTTTCTGCCCACAAACCACACAAATCGCGACAGTATAGATATAACTTTACAGTAATTCGGTTGGCAGTATTATGTGAGCGAGAGACAACTCATCGGACGTGCCGGCCCAAATTGGATTCAATGACCTTAAGACATCTTTTTTGCAAACGTGCAAACCCTCCAACGACCACTGCCCATACATATCCGCACTATTGCTGTCATGTGAATGTGCCACCCTCCTTTTCTCCTCCCATCCAATAGGCGTGTTCAATTGACTGTGTGTCAATTGAACATATATCGTTAGAAACCGAGTGTCAACCGAACACATGGTAGAAACCGTGTGTCAATTGCACACAGTATTGTAAGATTTTTAATAAAATTGGAACAAGAAAATAATATCTTCCTTTTTTTTTCTAAAAATATACTATAAATATACTATAGTATGATGGCTGAATAAAAGAAGGTCACGTTCTGAGCAAAAAGTTTCCACAATATATTTAAGACGTGCTGATTGTATATATTTTCCCCGACCGCGCGTTACCATATCTATTCAAGTGAACATAAATGCTTGCTTTGAAAGCTTCGACAATAGTCTACCATAAAAATACTAAGCTCCATTAGAAAACTTTTACTATTTAATATAGTTCTAGTAATGCTTTGGATCATGTGAATGGTAGAGTTTATGTATATGTTTAAAATTCGGGTCAGTTAGTTCCTTAGTTGTTTAAATATCCCATTAAGTAGGTAGTGGACGTAACGTACTACCCTCGATGATGAAGTGGACGTAACGTACTACCCGATGATGATGATGATCTCAAGTGGCCCGGATCACCACCGAGGACAGAATGACCCAGGGAAGGGCCCTTCCCCTAAAAAATTAAATCCCCCATTTCATATTTTGTGGCGCTTGATGACCGTTGGGGTCATGAAGGTGATGTGTTCGTTATTACCCTCAGAAATATTTTTTAAGTGAGAGATGGAAAATATTGCCTATGTCATGCATATTTTCCTGTTCGACTACTGGAAGAAATACCTCCATGGAATAAGTACTTTTGTACAATTATTTTATAATAACTAATTTATTATCTGTGTAATTTGTGTACAAGAATTATTGAATATTTACAATAAATTAAATATGACGCACCCTATTTTTATGTCCTTTCCTTTTTTACGTAGAGGAATGGATACAGTTAAGCTCCCTCTGGGGACTCATAACGCTCTAAAAAGCAATGACTACCCATTAAACTACCAACAGTGATCTCTCTAGTTAGCTTGAGTGCAGAGCCCTCGAACTCATTAGCACACGTTTGGACTCCACCAGCTCGTCTCCCAGGGCCATCCGTACTCTGAACTCGGCTGAAACATGGCACCACCTCTATCTGGAAATGAATATTTAAAATTCGAATCAGCTGTTTTCTTGGTCGTTAAGAGTATTCATTACGTAGGCAATGGACGTAACGTATTGCTATCATGATGGCTAAGTGACCCACGGGTCATTAACCGCAGACGGATTTTTTTTATTTTTCGTGACGCTCTCCCAACGGTCGTGATGAGTTCATTATTACCATTCATAATTTTCCGACTCTTTGGCACAGCTTTTGTTAACTATATGTATAAAGATGTATATAGCTGTTGCAGGTTTGACTCGGTTCTTGGGCGCTGATGCGATTTATATGGTCATGTTGTTATTGAATCACATGATATCGACATTGTTATATTATTGCTATGATAACCATAGCATATTGTTATATAATGTTTGTTATATTATTGCTATGATAACCGTAGCATATTGTTATATAACGTTTGTTTTTATTGCCGCCAGAAAGTCACATCCCGCACGAAACTCGAAAGTAAACGACCCCGTCCTCGTCCGATTCAGCTGCAATGCACCACGCATCTGGTAGTGAACTATTTCTTGTAAATTGTAATACTTTTAGGAGTTCCAATTTACCCCGGTACTTAACGTTCTTGAAAATAAAATAAAAATTCTATTAATTAAAAAAAAAAACAGACTAATCAAATGATAAATTGCTTTTTAGCAAAAACTCAAAAGGAAGGAAAAGTGAGTTAGACGAAGATTAGGCATCCCGGATATTTCACGAAATAGCAAACATTCATTGATTTACAAGAATATATTACTTATGAATTTTAATTTCGGTCTCGTAACCATAACACGTTACAATGAAAATATTTTTTTTGACAAAACAACGTCTGTCGGACTAGTTGTCAATAATTTCTGTATATATAAGGATTTATTTTAAAAAAAATTTCACATTTTATTTACATTGTCAAAGTTTTCATAATCGTCAAAACGTTTTAGTACATGTTATATAGCCTACGTTCATCACTGATAGTGTAGGAGTCTAATGGTAAAAGAATTTTTTAAATCCGTCAAGTACTTGCGCAGCCTATTAAATACAAGCAAACAAACAATCAAGTGATTTCTCTTTATAATAATAGTATAGAAGCCTATAAGTCAGTAAAATTGTGGTAAGAGGTGGTGCCATGCAGCATTGGAGTCAAACTGGGCTGGCACGACCGTGGTGATTGACCAAAGAGAGATTTTAGTAACAGGGAACCACATGCTGAATTGCAACCGAATTGGACCGGCACGACCGGGGAGGTACCTCTCGATTGCAAGCTGTAGGTGTCAACTTCGGTGTCGCGTTTCGTTCGTTTTATACAATCTGTGAGTAGTTGGTAGCCCATTGGAGGGGAGGAGGAAAGGATGACAACGCGTCAGCATGGTAGTGGATGTTAATGGGCATCGGCAGGCATCAAATATATATAATATAAATATTTTTTTATATAATTGCAAACATAAGTTTCTTCATTCTTTTATAGAAGTCGGAGCTCTCTGATGACTGCAGACACCCATAAAAATCCACTAGTGTAGATGCGTTGTCCACCCTCCCTTACCCCCATTGGTTACTTTAAAACAATTTAGTGTATATACTTGTACATATGGACATACAGTTTCATCTTCTGAGTCAGTATTTTCTTATATTGTGAATTTTGGATATCCGGAGTGCTCTCGCGTGCGTTGCTCTCAATCCCTCTTCCCCTCCTATGGGCCACCGGCTACACACAAACCCAATCGCGACAGCACAGCTGTCACTTTAAGCCGGTATCATATAAGCGAATGGTGCCAATTCCCCTACAAGATTGCATTGACAGGAAGAGGTAGTGCCATGCTGCATAGAAGGAGGTAGTGCCGTGCATGGTACATAATATCACATCCTCCTATGCAGCGGAATTGAGCCGACGTGACCTCAGGCTCACTTATATAAACCGGTGTATAAACCGAATCCCAAGGCTTTAGTTTAAATAATTTGTGAGGGTAGCGATTTATTGACGGACGAAGCCGGGCCAGAGCGCTAGTAGTTTATATAAAGTTAGAGTAAATATATGAATATTTACTAGTTTCCAATACTCTATGTAGACACATACTTGGGTACTAAGTTTTTATATTTATAAATTGAATTGCATTTTTTATTAAATTTTAAATTAGGAAGAGACAGTGTCATGTTGCCAGGAAGAGGTAGTGTCATGCTGCAAGGAAGAGGTAGTGCATGGTGCATGACACTACATACTCCTATGCAACGGAATTGGGTCGGCACGACCGGTGAAGTACCTCTCGCTCATTTGATACCGGCATAAAGTGACAGCGTCGCCGTCGCGTTTCGTGCAGTTTGTGAGTAGCCATTGGCCCATTGTGGGGGGGGGGGGTATAATAGGAAGACAACGCATCTGCGTAGCAATCATGCGAATGTTCATGGGCGTTGGCAGTCATCAAAAGGCTCCGATTGTTCGTTTGACCCTTATGCTATAAGAAAAGTGGAACTGTACCTTACTGACTAGACGGTATTGTCCTACTTCCCTCCTTCCTCCGTGCCGGTAGTAGTAGCAGCGGTAAGAGAGTGTCACTGTCATGTCGGCGCGGCTGCAGTGCAGCAAGCCACTACCACGCACTAAACTGTATCTACAATTAAACAGTAACAAGTATAGATAACTTATTTTATCACAGGGTAAACACAGGTAGTTTAATATATATTATATTAAATAAAATAATTGTCCACAACCATTAGATAGAGCATTCTTCACTCTGTGAACTTACTAGCCATTGGGCCGTTTATATTTTTTATTGTGTTGTA
>JAFELO010001023.1:269470-294223 GCA_017140195.1 Eumaeus atala | reverse complement strand
AGTGACGTCTGCACATTGTCGTTATATTTACATTTTGCGGAATTCTATGGCACATTTACAATGTATGCAACGATGCATCGATGTGTCGACCCCTCCCTCCCTCAGATGGGTGAGATGCATCCTGATATGAGAGTGTTTGTAACAGCTAATTTAAGTATTACTATCATGGTACTAGGGGCTTAGACGTCCTTCCTCCCCCGAATCTGACGTCAGAGGCAGCTCGCCCGCGCTGTTTAAAATAGCCTCGACACTGACGTAAACAATTGGCTCATGGAGAGGATCGGGACTAGGCTCTGCGAGCGTACGTACGTAGATTTTTATAACCGCTGAAATGGCCTAAACTGCCTGACGGATGTTAGTGTATGGTTTCCTTAGACTCGTCTTTATATTTATTTCATATGTATATCGACGACCGGCTGGCTTTGATTTATATTACAATGTTTGTATATAGGACTCTATTTATGTCAATTTCATAACTTGCTACGTGTCATTTTCTGAAACGTAGAGAGGCTGAAGTAAAAAAGTAAAAAAAAACATAAAAATTCATTCGAAAGTAAGAAATAAGTTTCCAGCTAATGCATCTCTGATGTTATATGGCAATTCCACGTGGATGAAGCAACACATTACGCAAGTGATCAAAAACAACGAAAAAAAAAACACAAAAAAAAAATATTGATGGATTAGTCAGAGCTGATGATGTCGTAAATATAGTGTGTTAAAAACACATTTCACCAAAATAACCATCAGAGACATAACACGGGAGCCACAAATACCTATTTTTAGTAATGTATGAATCACTTTATATGGAAATACTCTACGGGAAGAGGATGACACACGCTTGATTCATTTCGTACCTTTTTGGAGAAAATAATAGTTGATTAGTCGCTTCTAGTTGATATCCTTTTTTCTCTACAGTCTACGTTTAAATGAAAACTGCGAGTAATACCAAAGGAGATCGTATATTCAGATAGGATTCTAGTAAATTGTATGGTTTCATTCATACAGCATACAAGTTTTGATTGCTTTTGTTCGGAGTTGTTTGAATATGTTCTTCTTAGTCTACCTTCTTATGGTTGCTTCTATCAGCGGCATTTCGATATGTCGTCGTTATCATCATCAGAAACCTTCTACTCTCTTTTTTTTGTGTAAGGGGACTATCATACATATAGACCACATAGTGTTTGGATGACTACCGGCGCCAATGGACATCCACATGATCTTTATGCAGATACATGCCTATCTTTCCTTCCTACTTCTTTGAATCAATGAAAGCGCGGCTTAAAACTGCGTATTTATAAGACAACATAGGTTTGTAGACACTGTTTATCAATAATGTTTCACGTTGTTTCATAATATGTATAAATAATTCAAAAAAAGTATTTGACTGGTAAAATTTTTATAAACACGTGATAATCAGGTTCTAAAAAATTTTGCCAAATGAATACTTGGCTTTATGCTGTCATAATTAACTCCATGTGTTTTGCTTTATTTTTTTATAAATGGTACAAGACCACTTGAGGTAGATAACCAGTTTTTTAAATGAAATGTATGTATTTGCTATATTTGTGGTATAACATACAAGACCTCTGATAACTGTACTCGTAGTCCATCTCCAGCCAAGCTTTAGTTAACACGCACACACACACACACACACACACACACACAAACACATGTCGTATGTTACGTCAACAAAGCCCTACATTAGGCGCACCTCACGCGACAAAATCCTGTCCTGTAACGGATGATCCCTTGCACATTGTTGTAAAACCTCAAAGAGAAATGACGAAGCGTTTTCTGATAAGAAACCTTCAGAGCCACACAATAGATGATGGGGCATGATTTTCATATATTTCCTATTCCACTTGTCTGTGCTAGTTCGCTATTTATGTTATAAATCATTTTTTTTTACACCGACCAGATAATGAGAGATATAATTAATGGCCGAGAAGGGATACTAAAGATAACAGGCGTCTTAGTACCGGCCTTGACCTTGCGATTTTTCAGATATATCTTGTGCGTAATGTTTCGATAACGACTAGTACTACTATGTACTATATGTATACTATGATACTACTATGTATACTATGACTAGTGCTAAGTAAATTTTACGCATTTTTCATAGCACAGGGGGACAAATGAGCAATCGCACGTGATGAGTATCGACGTCCAATATACGCATATAAAGATGCGTTACCCTACTACATTCGTCCCTCCAATGGGCCACCGCCTGTTCATAAACTGGACGACAGCATAGCTATAATTTTAAGTTAGTATCACGACAGCGAGAGGTACCTCCCCGGGGAAGTAACCGCGAAAGCAGCTGCTAATCGGAAAATCATTAACTCTTTGTGAATATTTCGTAGATATATAAAGTAATTCTTTCTTTTCATTCTCACGTCACCTAAATTGCAGTGCTTGAAGACAAAAGTCTTTAACCAATGCGCTCTCCCCGTGATGACCTACGGATCCGAAACATGGCCTCGTCATTTAGGACTGATCCGCAAGTTTGCGGTAGCTCAGCAAAATATTGAACGTGCTATGTTGGGTGTTTCTTTCTTCGATAGAATTCGCAACGAGGTCATAAGGCGGTGTCACACAAGGCAGATGGGCCACTAAGTTTTTGTAGTGGAGGCCACGTTTAGGAAAACGAAGTGTTATTCGACCGTTCACCACGTGGGCAGACGATCTCCATGCAGTAGCTTGTCCGGGATGGATGCGGTCCTGGCATTCATTGAAGGGAGCCTATGTCCAGCAGAGGAGAGAGGGGCAAAATAATCAATAGGAGCCTTTTAACGACTACCGATACCCATAGACATCCGCATAATTGTTATGCAGATACTTTCCGCCTCACTCATATACATACAATACGATAATAGCAATGGAACTCTGTAATTAAAACATCGATTCGCCCTTTTTTGCACCATGCTTCTTTAAATAAAACTGTGAATCAGAATGACTGGTAAGAATAAGGAGAGCTAACTTAAATGCTAATGATGGCAATCTAAATCTCTATTAACATTGGTGGATCTCAAACTGCCAAATGTCAATGAGTCATTGATTAAATTAATATTATTTATTACTAATGCGGTTTCACCCTTAGAGGTTGAATTCTAAAAAAATCTTTCTTAGTTCTCACTCTTATCACGAAAGAATACAGCACAACTAAATTTCGAACACGCTAGCCCAGAAGCGAACTCATCAGTTCTTAATTTAAACATTTTGAAAATTATAGAAATCAAGGAACATACAGCATATTTATATGCTCCTTGATTCCTTTTGTGCGAATATCTGCTATAAACGATATTTTATGTATCAGCTTTGAAGACACTGTGTGAATCCTTATAAAATATGCCACTATGTGTATTTTACACATCACGAAATTTGTTTCTTTAATTGCCTATCAAAAACTAATTTCAATATGGAATGGATTTGTTTTAATTAAATCAGATAGTGACGGTCTCTAATATTAAGAGGTTAAGTAATTAATTTACACATTAGTATTACATAAATCACTAAACCGTTAATGCAACAGATTCAAATACAAAGTTATATAGTCATCATAGGATTTTAATAAAATTTCTTAGTGAAAATCAAACACATTTTTATAATAGGGTGCTAATAAGCAGTCGGAAACTTTTGGTGAGTAGTCAGCAGTCTGTAGAGACACCCATAGACATTCATAGAATTGTTATGCAGATGTGTTCTCCCTCTTCTGAACGACCCCCCCCCCCCAGTTCCACAAACAGCATGAAACGCAACAACATAGTTATGTGACCCACGCTACCCAAGTGATTTAGCAATAACGTTATTTTTATTGAAGTTTTTATTGTACAATAAAAAATAATTATTATTTGTCGATGACTGCACGAACGATCTGCAGACGACCATAGACATCTCTGGAGGAGAGCATGAGAAGGGTTGGTTTTTAAAACTGCTATAATTTTTAAATTATACGATTCACGATGACTTCATCATTTGATGAAAAAATATCCATGCAGTTGTTACACTGAAACACTTGGAACAACTAAAACAATTAAAAATTTTTTTGATTAGCTTTATGTGGTTAAAGTTGTGGTAAAGTTATGATAAAGTTTTATAACATAGCTCAAATTGACCCGCGCCGTAACACCCATTGAGCTTTGCGGAACCTTCATTAACCGCACGAAACGCGACGGCGCAAACGTGATTTTATCGGCTTTTAGTTTAATGGGCTAAACGTTCTTAAATGATAACGGGCTGATTGATTGATAACTAACCGAAATGAAGAACTTAAAAAAAGATAGAAAAACAAAATTCATTAATGTAATGAATTTTGTTTTTCTATCTTTTTTTAAGTACTACCATCTTTTCGAAAATAGAATGCCAAATTTGAATTTATTTGAACTGATAGAATTTGTGTGAGGGAAACTAGGACTAGGTCCTAGTAACTTTCTCCGCCGTAAGTTTTCTCAACAATGGAAGGAAACTAAATTCGTGCGTAATAGAGTTTAACGAATTAAGAGGAAAAAAAGCCACCCAAATAAAGTCAAGCTAGATAATGCTGCTCCTGCATTGTGTACAACTCACACCTGGATAACTGATTTTAAACATAAAAAAATTGAATGATCGGCGTTGAACGTTGCGAAAGGTAGCAGAAACGTTAAGCATTTCCTCTGAACGCATTTTAAAACATTTTACACCAACACTTGCGAATGAAAAAGTTTTGCGCGCGTTGGGTACCGTGTTTGCTCACAGGTAACTAAAACCGTTGAGTGGGACGATTCGTCGGAGTATTTGCGGCGTTATGTGCCTGCGCCGAAGAAAGAAAAACGGTTTTGTCTGCCGGCAAAGTGACGGCGACTGTTTCTTGGGATGCTCGAGGGATTATTTTAATGGATTATTTGCAAAGAGAAGAAAACAATAAACAAAGAGTATTATGCAAGCTTGCTGCAAAGACAATTTTATTCCACCACGACAGCGCACTTGTGCACTCGTCAAGGGTTACAGTTGCCAAACTCTATTAATTGCGATTCCAATTGTTACCGCATATCTCCCTATTCCCCATATCTGGCCCCGTGCGACATTCACTTATTCCTGAATCTCAAGAAATTGTTAGACTGATGAAGTCGTAAATGGTTATAATTTAAAAAATTATAACAATTTTGAAAAACGAACCCTATTCATGCTCTCCTCCAGAGATGTCTATGGTCGTCCGCAGATCGCTCTTTCGATCATTGCTCAAATAATTATTATTTTTTATTGTACAATAAAAACTTCAATAAAAAATAACGTTATTGCTAAATCACTTGGGTAGCGTGGGTCACATGGCTATGTTGTTACGTTTCGTGCTGTTTGTGGAACTGGGGGGGGGGAGGGGGGTTCAGAAGAGGGAGAACACATCTGCATAACAATTCTATGAATGTCTATGGGTGTCTGTACTCACCAAAAGTTTCCGACTGATTATTAGCACGCTATTATAAAAATATATTTGACTTTCATTATGACATTTTATTAAAATCCCATGATGACTATATATTTAACTTTGTATTCGAATCTGTTGCATTAACGGTTTAGTGATTTATGTAATACTAATGTGTAAACTAATTACTTGACCCCTTAATATTATAAACCGTCACCAAATTAACACAAAAGCCTCAAATGTTTATATATCCCTTAATTTCCATCGCTCCAAGGGACTCGAATCTCCAAGTTTCTTTTGATATAAAAAATACAGAGATTATCGACCGGCCGGAATTATTTGTATCATCAATCTCATAGCAAATATTTAATGGTTATTACCTAACGTCCAAAACAAGTTCTTGGATGACCCTATTTGAGCCGTAAACTTATCGGCAAATACTGGCACAGCTGTTGGAGTTTCAAAACTCTAAGAATTAATTAAAAAAAATACATTCAAATAACTGCCTCCTTATCCGTATTCGTCGTAAAAAATGCTGCTGAAGTCGTACAAATATATAAGGTAGACATATAACCTTTTGTATGAGTCGATTATACCACTATGTAACATCATGGATGATGTTTGGCTAAAGCTTGCTAATAACAACAACAACATATCTTCACGTCAGCTTCCTAATAGGGTAGGCAAATAGCGCGAAGTGCCACATATCCCGATATTTACATAGCTGCCGTGCCTCTTTCACATTCATAACTTTCCTCATACAGACACGCCGGTTGCGAAGACTCTTGGCACCACCTTCGGGCAATACCCGATCAATCTCACCATGGTATGCTAGTATTGGTATTCCCCAATAATAAGCTAGCCAATGCTATAATAAATAACCTCAGAAAATATATCAGCATTTCAGTAGAGTTTGACAGTACAGAGCGGCCGTTTCAGATGTAGTGCCCACACTTAAAATGGCCGTTGGCAATGATTGATGATCGCAATGATTTAACTAGATACTCATTTAGGCTCGTGTCTGGAATAAACCACAACTCACTACTTTCAAGTCGTATCCATCGACTAGTAATTCTCATCGATGCGAACGGCCACAGTCTTAAGGTAAACCTCACGGGTCTGTCGAGCGTCTACTAATAGGTTTTACTGAATTTGAAACCTACTTTGAATTTACCTATTCATCTCTAAAATACCGGCAACGTATCTGCGAGCCCTCTGATCCTAACTGCTCGTTTGCCTATAACAATTAAGAGCTGTTAATAAAATAATCGTGTAATCGCGAACAAGAACATTCATTAGTTAATGGTTTAGATAGCTCCTAGATGCGGACGCGTGAGTACACGACTATCGTTTAATTAAGGGTAACGTCACGCGCTGACGCACTTCTACTACAATAACCAATTAATCACTAGAACACATAGTGCTATTAATATGATATGCTTCAGGGTTCCGTGAAATAATTGATGTATGATTCCTAAGGATCATTTCTTTTTTATTTCGGGCATGGTTCACCACACTTGCCTACAGCTGCTACTAATGTGTCCCCACGATCGACGGCTGCCACCACTTGTTGACCCTTTAATGTGATCATACACTCAGCACTACTCGAAGCTCGATACATATATATGGCGGTATCGTGTCGAACCAAAGCGACGGCATCGCAGCATGGCACTCTGCAAAACTGGTGTAGGATTCGTTTGGAATATTAATATTGTGAATGGATGGTACATACTTACCTTTATCAAGTCGCCTAAAAGGATTTTAATTGTTTTAATGTCCTCAATAAAGGATGGCCGGAACCAAGCGCTTTATGTGTACTTCAAACAACCGAGGACATTGGAAATTGAATACCAAATAATTATATAATATATAACGATGTTGTTCTTACCAGGCGTCACTTAATTTCTTAATTGATTGGCTGCGACCAATATCTAGTTAGACCACACCGCCGACGACTTTTATTTTTTCACAAAGATCATTTAAACTGTGACGTATGCTTCGTCGACCCATTGGCGCTTTATTGTAAAGACCGGCCAAGTACGAGTCTAGCTCACGCACTAATGGCTCCGTACTAATTTATAAAACTCCGGCAAAACCTTGTGACTTTTATGTGGCTCACATACAAGACACATGGTTTTGCCGGAGTTTAAATAGGATTAAATAATCAATGTATTCAAATATTTCGTCTAAAATTATCATTTTAAAAGATGTCTCAAGTCGAAATAAGATTATTATTTATCTGTACTTTTTATCCTCTTGAGTTGCGTACGATCTATAAAAATATTAATTCCGATGACTTTCATTATCAATTCGATGTGGCAATTGTAAAGAACTAATATTAAAATTATATGGTTAAAAATTTTAATAGCCAACGGGCCCTCACGATGATTCAAGCCATGTCATGGCGGTGGTGCTCAGTAGCGCTCCGACTAGCTGTCGAGGCCCCTTGATGATTTCTGGTTCCGGGACCCCTCACCAATGATGGCGCTGCTGGCAATCGAGGTGGCTTTAGTGGGTATTCGGCATTATAATGTGCCGCGATCCCCACACACCACTGGACTCCACCCAGGGCCAGCGATGGCCCTGAAATACGTTTCCCCGCGTCAACGAAAAAGTATCAACGGACCTGCCAGTATTCCCTGGCCAAGACAGGTTAATAGCTAGTAACCTGTATACTAACTAAAAACTAAAACTAGTCTTGACATATAAAAAGAAAAACGAAAGTGAAAGTGGAGGAGGCGAGTAAGGACTGTAAGGACGTTAGGGACCCGGCGTGATGATGTGTTGCTGTTGTTGTTGCCATAAATGTTGTAATAAAGAAAAAATAATAATCACAAACAACATTTATTGCTTTTACAGTCTGTTAGTTTAATACACAAATATAAAACAATGAAAAACATAAAAAGCTTTTTCGAAGTGCTCTCTGTTGGCTGCAATACAGTCCTATATAAAAAAGCTTATTCAAAGTGCTCTCCGTTGGCTGCAATACAGTCCTATATAAAAAAGCTTATTCAAAGTGCTCTCCGTTGGCTGCAGTACAGTCCTATATAAAAAGCTTATTCAAAGTGCTCTCCGTTGGCTGCAATACAGTCCTATATAAAAAAGCTTATTCAAAGTGCTCTCCGTTGGCTGCAATACAGTCCTATATAAAAAAGCTTATTCAAAGTGCTCTCCGTTGGCTGCAATACAGTTCTATATAAAAAAGCTTATTCAAAGTGCTCTCCGTTGGCTGCAATACAGTCCTATATAAAAAAGCTTATTCAAAGTGCTCTCCGTTGGCTGCAATACAGTCCTTTAAACTTAGAGGCCAGTTATCAATAGAAGCACGCACTCTTTCCGTGGGGAAATTCTTCACTGCCGATCGGAATGTTTTCGGGAATCCAAATCATCAGGCGTTTAGAGCAAGCTGTATTCTCTAAGAGTAACCATAAATTATAATTCAGCTTATTAAGGTTTGTATTAGATGAAGGGTAGTCTCCGGTTCTGACAAGTCCCGAACCTTTCGTTTTAACCAAGGTTGGGTGGGCCCCCAAGCTCGGTCCACCCAAAATCGGGACCACCCGAGTCTTGCTGCCCCATCAAAGCATCACTGAAGACGGATAATGCCCACTTTGCACTCTGTCGACTAATTGGGAAGCTTTGTTAGAGCTTTGAGCATAAATACGGACATTTTGTTTGTTAAGACGTTGCTTAATTGTGAAAATTTTTACATCCGTAACTAAAATTTTTCGTTAAGCTCCCTTTGCGTACCCCTTCAGTAGTTGTTTCGACTTTGAATAGGATTATTCATCTTTTATTTATTAATTAAGAAATGACCAATCTTTTACAGGCTGCAAGTCCTAAGTCATCTCTCAAAATACGTGACATGGTCCATGATCTTCATTTCCCGAGACAAAATATTTTGCTTTTGGACAGAAATTCTTCGAATTATTTCCCTTACTTCACCACCTTTCTCCTACGAACACTTCGTGGCTGGCCGGATCTTTCTCTGTCACAAACAAATTAAGTCTCATTGTACCTATTAATAGCCCGGTACACAAACGCTTGACTGATACCTAGTGTATGGAGAGATTTAAAAATTGCATTTGACTTCATACCTTCATTGTACAGAGCAAACATAAAAACATATTTAATATATAAGTAGTAAAGTAGAAGAAAGAAATACCTTCACACCCGTTAACCCCGAAAAGGTAGGCAGAGGTGTGCCAGTACATCCACAACTCGTAAGTAGATATACTAGAACACTCATGTCACGATTGTGACGCGGTGATGGACTCGGCCCAGCACACCCTTCAGGTGTGCCCGAGATGGGCGGTGTTGCATCATGATCTGACATCAGTTGTCGGAGGGGACTTGTCAAAGTCGAGCACCATCGTCGCGATGCTCGGCAGCGACGAGTCCTACCAGGCGATGGCTTCCTTCTGTGAGATCGTCATGTCCCGACGAGTGAAAGAGGAGGCTCCAGACGCGGCCTCCTCCCGCTGATGACGAATGGGGGTACGAAGGGTGCGCTATCTGCAGCGCCTTCAGTAGTGCGTTCCGTGGTCCGTGTCGGGCCAGGATGGGAACCCGGTCCGCAACATCAACAAGACACTGCGTCATGTGGACTGGTCATAGCGTAGCCGGACAGTCCCCGCATATATAGTCCCGATAGAAATCTTAGGGTACTTTTAATAACACTTATATCATCAGGACAATTGACATCTCAGTCCACCCGTGACCAAAGTGGCTGTAAAGCTTCTGAAACGTCAGGATAGCAAAATACTTATTTAATCGCAATTAAATCCGTTAAAGTAGTGTTAATATAATATGTTTATTAGTTTCTAAAAAAAGTGTAATCAGAACTATGACAAAACTCTTTAATCTGAACTATGATAAAACTCATGGTCCCGGCTATCAAAAAATAAAATTCTAAAAGTAAATAGCAAATTGGTTATTATAAACTTTAGCGTAGGGAACCAATTAATTAAACACACGAAGGCTTCATAGTTTAAAGCATTTCTGGAGAAACAAAGCTACTATATGAAATACTAGCTGTGTCCCACTATTATGCTATTTTACCCAGGAGATTAAATCAAACCCAGGGTAACTACTTTTTCGGCATTAAAAGTGCCTTTTATATGGTTCCAGTTATCTAAAACTGTGCCAAATTTTACCTTAGTCCATTCAGTAGTTTTTACCTTTTATGTAAAAATATTTTTTATTATTTCACATTTAAACACACATATAAACTTCTAAATATTTAAGTATATGCACAAGGCAAGCAATTTAAGGAAACTATATCTTCAAGCACACTTGTCTAGCTCACATAAACGGGCGTGAATTTTCGCTCACCTAAATCTGGGTACATGGGCGACGTTGTCGCTTCTTTAACAACGTAACAGGTTGAATGTACTACCGGGGGCATCTCAGAATTAATAGTTTCAATATTACATGACACGTTATCACTACGTTGACATAGAAATAGATTTATTCACAACGTGTAAATTATTATAATACATGACTTTAAGAGTTTAAAGCTTGGACATGATGCTGAAGTGAGCTTGTTTTAGAAAGCTACAATTGTAGTGGACGTAATACAACATGAAGATATAAACGTATGTGATACAATTCTTATTTGTCTACACATTACATTAAAACTACTTTTACAGATTTTATCACGGTTTATTTAATTATTCAACAAGCTCGACGTTTTAGAAGCTTTACCGCAACCATGTTAGTTGTTCTGACATGTTCTGTTCATACACATACACACACACACACACACACACACCCACACACACACACACACACACACACACACACACACACACACACACACACACACACACACACACACACACACACACACACACACACACGCACGCATATACACACATGGACATAACACAACATGAAGGTATAAACGTATGTTACACAATTCTTATATGTCTACACATTACAATAAAACTACTTTTACGGATTTTATCGCAGTTTATTTAATTATTCAACAAGCTCGACGTTTTAGAAGCTTTACTGCAACCATGTTAGTTATTCCGACATGTTCTGTTCATACACACACACATACACACACACACACACACACACGCACACGCACATACACACATAACACATGGACATAACACAACATGGAGGTATAAACGTATGTTACACAATTCTTATTTGTCTACACATTACAATAAAACTACTTTTACGGATTTTATCGCAGTTTATTTGATTATTCAACAAGCTGGACGTTTTAGAAGCTTTACTGCAACCATGTTAGCTATTCTGACATGTTCTGTTCATACACATACACACAAGCACACACACACACACACACACACACACACACACACACACACACACACACACACACGCACGCACGCACACACAGATACACACACACACACACGCACATACACACATACACACACAAACACAAATTATAATGTTATTAACTGTGGACTTACGCTACGACAGCCTAGCACTGTGCTAAGTACCGTAAGGACTTTTGTTACAGGTACTAGACAACGGGAATAAATTTAATATTGTTATAAATTTAAGATTTTTTATATATTTAACATTTTTATTATAGAAATACATATAATTCACTGATAAACATCCATGACTTAGGCGGGATTCGAGCCCGCGACCTCTGGCGTAACACGCGGACATACTGCCACGTCACCAACTGAGCCGGTCGTCATAAGTAATGTGTATAATTGCAGTTATTACAATGGTGTCTATGTATTTCTACAAGAGCTGGTCATAATATCTTAATTACATTAATTTTATCCATTTATATTTACTGTTTAGGTAAGATGGCTTCGGTTTCGGTTCCACATAAGACTGCTACCTTAATGGATTTTTGTAGACTAAGGCTGCAAACTAGAAGCCAAACATCTGCATGGCTAATGATTATGCAGGTTTTATACTCCTTCACCCCATACAACCGCACGAAACTCGATATGTATATAGCAAAAGTGATAGTGACATATGTGTTGATGTGTTAAGTCAGGATGACATGTGGAGAGCTGTGTGACCATCCCAAGTGATGGACTCTGGCTGAGGAGCAGTACGCGTATGATGGCAAGCTATGGTACATCACTGGGGTACACAAATAAGGTGCCCTCATCTCATGGCCTTCGGGGCTGTACTGAATATTGCATGTGTCAAACACAGGTATCAGCTGTCACAGCTGTCATCACAATACAGACTATGAAAATATGTTGACAGATATGCGACAACTTACAAAGTATCATGTGAGCAAGTGGTACCTGCCTAGTCGTTCCAGCCCCATGCGGCTGCAATGTAGCAGTGATGTACCTGTTTCTAAGGTTTTCTTTCGGGCCAAAATAGCAAAATTTCACTGGCACTATCTCGATGTTCCGAACACTACTACCGTGCGTTTAAGCGTAATTTTTCCCACGTATTATTTCTTTTTTTGGAATCAGCTACTTGCTTGAGTATTTCTGGATCGATGCGATTTAGTGATCGTCAAGAAAAGAGATTACTTATCTCAATCTTAACAAAGGCATCACATATGCGATACCTCTGGCGTTGCGGTTATCTATGGTTATCACTTACCATGATGTGATCCGACTGCTCGCTTAATTGCTAGGCTATAAGAAAAACAAAGATATGAATGACACTAAGCTGAAAAACACGACTGGTAACCGTTGTCCTACTAGGATGAAGATGGACCAGCTGGGACAGTTTAATCTTTAAGAAGATACACAACGTTTTAGGAAAATTTACTTCTAAGTTATTTCCGCCCTGGATTTAATTAAAATCTTAATAGCTCCAACTTTAAGAGGGATGTGTCATGTGATAGTAAATTATCATTTTAAAATATTCGTAATGAAGTTTTACTGCATCGGAGGTATTCAAGTTTCGTAATTTCCTTGAAACTTACAGTAAAGGGATGAAAAAGAGAGAGAGAGGAATTATAAGGAAAAAAGATACGACAGAGAGTTGCTTTATTCGGGGATAAACGATTAGTCGGAGCCTTTTGATGACTACCAACGTTGATAGATTTCCTTCTTGTATATGTATAACATATTTCCCACTTTCCTACGATGGTTCCCCCTCCGATGGTTGCTGACCTTACTGACCGCACAAAACGTAACTACACAGCTATCACTTCGCGTCCGATCGTGTAGAACCGATACAGGAGGGTGGCATTACTACCTCTTATTAACTTGTATAGGATGATTTTTTTAATCATGTTAAACTATCCGCGTATCCTCTGTTTGTGCGTATGTCAACTGAATATTTCTATACTGCCATATATAAATGGAAAAGTTTCAACTTTCAATCTTGTCACTTAAAATGGGATAAATGTAGATTTGAAACATAGTGATGTAAATTATAAATCAAAAAACCCGTGGACAGTACCTACAGGACATTTCTAAATAGATCCTACCATAGAAATTCATTCCATTTACATTCAATATAATGTAGTCAGCTGATTACGGAATACAATGTACAAAATTAATTTATGCGAGTTACTGCAATGGGACATAAACATTTGCTATGGTAATTCAGAGCTGTATTAATTAAAAATAGGAAATTTATTCATGACATGCAGCTATAAAATGTCGATGGTATACTTTGTTGCATTAGAGACGGAGAAGTCGACTGGGTGGACTTCGGGTAACGTGAGCTGAGAAAGTCAGTTTCAATTCGAATTCTAAATGCGAAATATTTTTTCAAAAAAAGATTTCACAAATCTCCTTTTGAATGTCATTACTACAATTAAGTGTAACTGTTACCGCTGCCTACTAAAAGTTACTACCTACCCCTCTCGTTCGAGAGTGGGGCGAGGGGGCCCGGTCACCTCGAAATACGTCTGAAATTTTGTTAGAAACCTAATAAAATATTCATAATCCTATTAAATCTGACATATGAGTTCCACACTGAAATGTATATAACAAGTACGAAACGGGGCTGTAGGCAATAAACCGTCCCATAATCCTCAAGAGTCCTCCAGATAAAGTGGCCATCGCCGCGGGTGGACAGATAAAAAATATATTATTAAAGTTAGCGATCGCGATGTGACGGAGACGTAGATTCAATAGTATGCCAAATTAAAAATGTCCGCTGTTTCGGGTTCGCGCTTTTCAATTCACTTCAATGGGATTTTAATCTTCTACTTCTGCTATATTAAATGTTTCATTTAGTGACGATCGCATATTTTGAAGTCATACATCCTTTCGTGCGGTAGGGAAAAGTGATGAGACTAAGTATATTTTTACGATGCACCGTTACCAAAAACTGACACCATGTAGTTAGCAATAGTCATTATCATTATCATCATCATCAGCCGTTATCGATCCACTGCTGGACATAGGGCTCTTTCAGTGAACGCCATGACAATACTGCACACATGTTTTTTTTTATTAAGTAAAAGTAAGCACTCCGCTTGACCTTACGGCCATGCACCACGCACCAAATGCAACATCATAAATGTCACTTGTTAGCGAGAGGTACCCCGGTCGTGCTGACACAGTTCAGATGTAAGCATGCATGGCACGATCTCCTCCTATGCTGCACGGCACTAGCTCTCTTTAAATAACCTGCTACTGTTTGGCAACGCTATTGCACCGGCCCCTACATTCATCGGACTAGCGAAGACTTTTGTGTCTTCTAGTTTTGGGAAAGTAAATGAATACCCTCGCAAGGCGACACAGATTGACTGACGACTGACTCCGAAGTCTCATTGAAGAACATCGTGAGGAATGTTCATGTAATTGTATCTCACTGTAATGTCTGCTAGTGTATGAATGCATCGCTAACAGATGATGAAAATCGTTACGAAAAGGTGGGAGCAAATATCAATATGATATGGCTGTCCAATGATACACTGTTTCACGTGACTTCGCTCTTGTGGACTTCAAACAAAATCAAATGTAAAAGTTCTTCTAAACTTTGTGATATTCTGGCATTTGTGCTACAACATTTATGAGGAACAAGCATATGTATTTACAAAATTTTGTATTTATTATATTATTAGTCCGCCCAGGCAATACACAGATGTTTCAGAGTACGGAAAAAATAATGATTTACAAAAAAAAATATAAACTTTACTTTCGGCCTCGTAAATATTACAGGTTACCGCATTCTAAATAATTATTTTATGGCAGTACGACTGTCGGGGCAGCTAGTAGCTAGCTATCAGTAATTTCTGCAGCTGCTATATAAGGATCTACTATTATTTTTTTCACACCTTTGGTTACATTATAATACTTTTAGAAAATTGTATGTAATAATATAGCATATTTTGTTCATCAGAAACATTTTAGGATTGTATTAGTAAAATATTTTTATGGCATTATTTCAATGGAAATAAACAGACAAACATCAAATGTTTCCTCTCTATAACATTAGTATAGACTAGTTGCCCGTGACTTAAACCACGTGAGCTACAGACTAAACAACGTGCAAAAGGTAATATTTAAATAGCTCATGTGCTATTGAGGTACGTAAGCTACAGTAACATAACCAAGTTTCTCCAAAACCCAGCAACATCCATACAAACTTTCACATTTTTAATTTTAGTAAGGTATATGATGGCCATGATGGTAAATGACATCAGTACTTCATACCTTTTTATATTTACTGCCATATATTTGATAAATTGTCATAGTTATGACGTAAGTTTGCCGAGCACGCCACGCGAGAGGGCGCACGTTCAAATCCGGTCCGGTCGAGGTCGTGGATGTTAACCTTTGCATTATAATATTGTATTTCTATAGAATAATCATAAACATAGAAAAGTGTTGAAATAAAAAACGATATATTCTTTTTTTATTCTTTTTATAGTATTGTAGGCGAAAAACAAGTGATTACCAACGCCCAAAAAAACAGTACAACACGGCACTGAGTTTCGCAGTGGTACTGCCGGCCTTTACAATAGGAATAAGTTTTTCCCTAAGCTGTATCCGGAAATGCCGAGGGTGGCAGCTGATTCCACAATGTAGCAGTGCGCTGGAGGAAATTTCTGTAGTCAAGTGACCGCAACACAAATCCTTATGGTTCTTAGCGTCACGAGCACAAGATAAGACTAACGTGGTGTTATAAGTCCACAGATTATTATTCACGGGCTTACGGAAATGTGTCTATTTGCATAACTTCTATATAACAAAATATAGCGCACAAAACGTGCCTTGGCAGCTCAAGTTCCGACGAACTTTAACGGCAAATCGCGGCCATTAGCAGGTCCCTAAAAAAAGCTTCATATCCCTTTTCTTTCAACGACCTGATTTATATTTCTTGTATCTCAGTCACATTTCGTTTTTGTTGTTGAAGCCTCTTTCACACTCTCTCGCCCCCTTTCCCCGCTCAAGAGTAGAAGTAAAGTAGAAGGATATAAAGAACAACCCCCTCGTTTTAGCTTCGCCTAAGGTGTTTGCGATCACTCAATGGTTAAAATAAACATTTCTTTACAGTCGCTCCCATTACGATATAGCGATTCTGCCTTAATAGAAATTGGCTGCATTACAGCTCAATTGGTCAGGCGCAACTTTCAGGTACCTCTCGCTCACTTGATACCGATAAAAGTGATAGTTGTGCTGTCATATTTCTTGTAGGTTTTAAGTTTCCAATGGCCCATGGTAGGGGAGGAGGAACGCAAGTAACACGTGTTTGTGGAAATAATGTGGATATTTATAGGCACTGGTAATAATGAAAAGAGCCCATCAGCTCTTTTGACCCACTACGCGATGAAAAAGTATTTTACGATCCACGACTGGGGTACTGGCGGTTATCCCATGTGATTACTTTTTTCCTGTACATATGTGATATCGGTCTGTACCGACCCCCCTTTGTATCTACAAAGAGAAGAAACAAAAATCGGCATTAGTTTTGTTTGGTCTGCTGGCAGAGATGTCTAAGAGTTCATAGTATTTATTTATTACTCTTATGATGTAAAACTACTTGAATGCATTTTATCGCGGTTTATTAAGCATTTTAAAATAACGACCTTTCAGAAGCTTTACACCATGTGCATAGAGAATAAAAAAGATCAATTTCGGTAATGACATATGAAGGGGTCACACCTCTTAACACAAATGGGAGAAGTAGCATCCCCGAGTCACTAAACCTAACAACTACTGAAATGGCCATCAGGGAGGTTCTGCTCGGCTCAAGTATATACTACGATGCAATAAAGTGACATTTACTCCGCGCAGTTCAACGTAAAACTTTGGTAATATAATTTTATTTACCTTTTAGAGCTCTCTGCACGCGCTTGCGACTATAAATACTTTATTTGCTAGTTTCTAACATTAAAATAATCCTTATTATGTTCGTATTGTTATTATTTTATCAATTTATGAAGTTTAGAATTTATTTACAGACGAAGACGGGGCGGATTGCTAATATAATATAAACAAATGTATAATAGTTTTCCTAGTCTTATTAGATATGTGACGGTGACGTCATAAAAGGGTGGCAGGACGACAAATGCCAGATATGAAATGTAGACTTAACGTCGATAATGTCAAGTCGTTGCTCTGATCCACTGAAGCAATGGGGTGGGCGCAGGGTGTGAAAGGGGAACGCGATGGGCTTCACTTTCGAGAAAGATATGTAAATAATGTGATCGTCTAGTATTCTAATAATAATTAAAGTTATTTATGTCAGACGGGTAAGGAATAGTTCTACATCATACATTAACACACACACTTACACACACACACACACACACACACACACACACACACACACACACACACACACACACACACACACACACACACACACACACACACACACACATACACACGGACACGCACGGACACACACACGCACACGCATACGCACACGCACACGCACGCGCACACGCACACATACAAACACACACATACACATATATATTCATTTCAGATCCCTAATGAGGTAGGCAGAGCAAAAGATCCTTACATACACAAACATGCCGCTTGCGACGACTCTTGAATGAATAAATTATAATAAAATAACTCATGAATAATAATCAAATAAAGTATAGTCACACCACTTGCGTGTGATTAGATATAAATACTCAATAACTGAGTATATGCAAATACATTCCCAATTCACCCGATCACTTCTAGGTGCGCCGCGCCATCCATAGCGACAGCATAGCGATATTTTACATGTAAAGTAAGGACACCTTCCAAGTCGTACCGAGCGACAGAAGAAGTAGTAAAAACAGAAGAGTAGTACTTCTCATGTTTAATAATCACTCGTTATGAGACACATTGCTTTTTCTGTTGTAACACAAATCAATTCAGCAGTTCACATACAAATATAATCTCACCCACGGGAATACGCCGATGTGTTATAGACGACGAGGAGATTGTAAAACAGTTATTCGTTTACGCCTTTTTGAATAAAAATAAAAATATCCTTCCCGATTTCTTTCAATGTTTCTTAATTTAAAAGATATTTATAAATTTGGTTTAATTTATTTTACGGATGGACCTGGTGATTGACGATTACTATTAAATTAGCCATAGCAATTCATCCATCTAGCGAAAACGTTTTATCTTTTGGTTTAGGGAGACGATATGGGGATGACCTTTCCCCGCAGTTGAGAAGAGATGTGTTGGATTATATTTTGTTTTTAAAATCAATAAAAAGATTTTATCGTTTAGCAGGAACGATGGTTAAGTCAAATGAGTAGTCGGAGCCTCTGGGGACTGTGACAAATTATTGGTCCAAAATCTGTCAGTTAGATAATCGGACGAAAAGGATTTAAGTTTTAGTGACCCGGCTGCGCGCACTAAAACATGGGCCGGATATCTACCTTAATAAATTATACACAATCAGGACAGGAATCGCTTCATGTATTGGTGAAAATGACACCAAAGATCGTTCGGCAAATTTTGCGAAAATCAATAACATACTGACAGTTTTTGGAGCTTGAAAAAAAATCTCTTTAAGGAATCGCGCAAATGGGGGAATATTAAACTAGTTACAGTTAAAGATTATACAAAAGCTAACATTTTGATACAATATCGATTTTATTATTTTAATGAAATAAAACGAGTGTAAACATAATTTTAATTAATTACTCAAAGTGAGCGTTCAATTTTACATACCAAACTTATTTTTAACGACTAAAATTGTTTTGTAATGTCGCACTGTAACCATTTAGTGCGAGAAATGGTACAGAATTGTTTCGTCCCGTGACCTTTTCGTGTTCTCGTTGCATTCGGATTGTATGAACATGTTGAAAAAACATTACAAGTGCTGTGTTTTGTCAGGCCCTTTCTCTGGTATTTTTAGAATTATACCTACATGGGAAGGAAGACATCGTGCAGTTCCGATGGGTTTCCTGGCTCTTTGTGCTTCTGTCACTTACTTATTTTATAGAAGTTGAGTCCTATTGATAGTATAAATACGAACGTGTGCATGTTTATAATCTTTCACACAAAAACAACTCAACGGATTCGAATGAAATTTGGCAGAGACATATGTCACAATCTAGAATAACATAAAAATGTAAAGATACTGATAATAATCTGTGGACCGATATATAATAATAATAATAATAATATGTAGACTGTGAAAAAAAAGTGTTATTACTTTTTATTTGACGCAGGAAAAGCGTTTACGTGCCATCAGCCACCCTGGGTGGAGTGCAGTGATGTGTGGGGCTCGCGGGACATTATAGTGCCAAATACCCGCTAAACCTCCGCGAGTGCCATCAGTGCCGCCTTGGGTGAGGTGCCCCGGCACTACAAATCGTCATGACAATTTGACGGCTAGTCGGTCCCCTAGGCAATCAGCACCGCCCCCTCAGAAGGCCCCACAATTGCCCCACACTATAGAACAACTGCAACAAAATGAGGATAGTGCAATGGGACGAGGTTCCCATCGTCGCTCCATGAGCAATAGTGCTTCCTTCACGTACTCATTTGTCCCCTTTTTTTAAAAGAAAGGTACTGAGAGCTGCCCCCTCGGTCCATTTGGCTTCTGATGTAATTTCAAGGTGTCCAGACACCTCAGGCTAACTGAGCTTCACCACCACGATAAGGCTAGAACTATAGTGGAGACATTAGCCTCGACAACGCAAATATATTTAACATTTTTTTATTATTTAGACACGCCAAGCGAAACAACCAACAAAAAGTACTTACTAGTACTATTACTTAAGTATTTTTTTGTTGATCTTTTTAAAGCTGACTAAAGAAGCTTTAGTTAAGTACTAATATCTATTTACACCTGACGTCTTACTGCTTAAATACTATGATTAGTATTGATATTAGTTTTGGTTAAGTTTACTAGCAAACAAAAAATAAAATAAAATAAAATGTGTACATTTCAGTCACTACTTTGCACGGCAGTCTTAAAGCTCATCCCCTAGCTTCGAATGGGTCACACAAATTGAGAGGAAGTGTGTTTTATTACACTCAATATTGACAATTTGTATGTGAAAGCATGGCATTTGACATAGCCTCTTGAATAAGATTTAAGCAAAGCTCTGCTTACCAAGGGACATTTCGAGAGTGTAGGTACTAATGTTTTCCTATATGGTTTATACTTGCAAATGGTCTTCAGGGATTGCTAAGTCTATTTTCATTATTATAAATGACGCACTTATATTCGATAGGTGTTATGAATGTCTTCCAAGTATTTCAGAGTATGAAACGGCGATTATTACGATGGTAGATCTAAAAGTTCTAAGCCCGACCAAGAAAATGAAAGAAAAGTGAAATTTAAATTTATTTTTCGACATAGTCTCCATCTAGTATAACACACTTCTTCCACCTGACCTGCAACTTGATTATCCCCTCGAAAAAAAAAGATTCCGTAAGGTCGGCGAAATAATCGTTTACTGCGACTATCACCTCATCTTTGGTCGAAAATTTCGAGCCACCCAAATGTTTTTCAAATTTGGAAATAAATGATAATCCGAGGGGGCTAAATCCGGCGAATAAGGTGGGTGGGGCAGCAACTCGTAGCCACAATCATGGATTACAGACATTGTTTCAACCGAAGTGTGAACACGTGCATTGTCTTGATAAAACAAAACTTTCTTACGCAACATTCTCGGCCTTTTTTCTTTTATTTCTTTCCGGAGTCTTCGTAAAAGATAACAATAATAACTAGAATTTATAGTTTGACCTTTCGATAAGTAATCTACAAAAATAATGCCCTTCGCATCCCAAAAAACAGAAGCCATGACTTTGTTAGTCGACAAAACGACCTTAGCACTTTTCAGTGTAGGAGAGTCTGATCTTTTCCACTTTTTGGATTGTTGCTTTGATTCAGGAGTATGGTGGAGAACCCAGCTTTTATCCATGGTAACAAATCTAGACAAAAAGTCTTCAGGATCAGTCTCAAAAAGTCCCAAACAGTCTCGCGAAATTGTGTATCGAACTCGTTTTTGTTCAGCTGAAAGTAACCTCGGGACCCAGGGAGCAGAAACCTTATAGAACCCCAACTCTTCCTTTATTATGTGTTGCACCCGGCCATAACTAATGTTTGTTATCTCAGCTGTCTTACCAATGGTTAAACGTCGGTCACCCAGTACGAGATCACAAATTTTATCGATGTTTTCTTTCGTGGTAGAGGATGTAGGCCTTCCACTCCTAGGATCATCTTTAATGCTCTCACGACCGCGCTTAAACTCAGCTACCCACTTTCTGACACTGGAATACGATAGAGCAGACTCCCCCAATGTGCTCACCATATCTTGATGGATGTCTTTTGGTGATAGGCCTTTTATATTGAGGTACTTAATGACTGCACGGTGTTCAATTTTCTCCATTATTGAAAATTGCGTCAGATTGCTTCAAATAAATAATCACAGAAAATTTATATTGTGCAGTATCGGAATGAAACTGCGCACAATAAATCAATATAACACGTACTAACAAATGACGGTAGATTTAAAAAGATGTCGTTGCTCCATGTAGGTTAGGCCACGAACTTTTAGATCCACCCTAGTACTTACTAATTACTTCCAAAACTTGCATACTACTAATGTTTAAGCAAAAATCTTGCGATTAAAATTTCAACTTTAGGAATGACTGCATAAAGTAAGCTATTCTTAATTAATTTGTGACTACCAATAATGTAGAGTTCTCTTTCGGCGAATAATTTGTCTCTTTTACACAAATTAGGCCACTTAATTTAGTCCGCGTCATATAGAAGAAACCATGTGCAAAAGTTAGTATTTTTATAGTTTATATGTTATACACAATTTACAACAGAGCAAAATTTCACCATTTTCGTTCGACAGTTTTCGCATGACTGTGTAACAAAGGTTCATCCAAACTTTCACAATCATAGCGTAAGTAAAATATGAGAAGATATTTGAGGGGAGGCCGGGCATGAGATGGCGGAGTGCTAATCAACCACAAATATGATAAAATATTTGAGGGGAGGCCGGGCATGAGATGGCGGAGTGCTAATCAACCACAAATATGATAAGATATTTGAGGGGAGGCCGGGCATGAGATGGCGGAGTGCTAATCAACCACAAATCCGATTACTCCGCACAACAGACAGATGCGAAGTTCCTTGATAGAGAAGTACGACTTATGATATAATAATATAAGAATATATGTGGATAAAGGTTAATGTCTAATATAATGTCTATACTATTTTAAAAAATAACTAATGAAACCACTTTTTTACATATTATAAGGTTTCAAACGACAAACATCGCGACCTTTCAACACCCATGGACATTACATGACTGTTATGCAGATGTGTTGCTCCGCTCATCTGTAATGAGCCACCGGCTACTCACACATCGCACGAAGCATGACGACTTAATCATCACTTTTAAGGCAGTACGATGTGTTGATGAATTCGACTGCAATGACATCTGTTACTGACCTTACCTATCTTTACAATAAGACCTAAAGTAATCTGTACTTTTTTCGCTGTCCGTTCTTAAAATTAAACCGTGGTTCATAATTTCTTCGTGTAAGCAACAAGAAACAGAAAGAAAATATTAACAATAAGCGAACAAAGCCGGAAATAATAAAAGTGCTTACTTAAGAACGTGTAACAAAGCTATAAATCCCGAGTAAACACCTGGTACTTTATTCATGTTCTTGAAATCTTTACACGCCCCTTAGTATTTTTACTTTTGGTTTCTCTTCGTATTATTACTTTTGAAATGAAATAAAATTTGTATGTCGTGGGTTGTCGACGCGTTTTTGTACTGTTACAATCGCACAGCCCGGAGATCGTCGCCCAAGGGAAGCCAATATGAATAACAACAACATAACAACATTTAGGAAAAGGTAGTGACATGCTGCATAGGAGGAGGTAGTGCCATGCATGGTGCGTGACACTACATCCTCCTATGCAACGGAATTGTGTTGGCACTACCTGGGAAGTACCTCTCGCTCACTTGATACCGGCGTAAAGAGACAATGCCGCTGTCGCGCTTCGTGCGGTTTGTGAATAGTCAGTGGCCTATAGGGGAGGATAATAGGAGGGCGATCCATCTGCGTAACAATCATGCCAGTGTCCATGGGCGTCGTAGTTATCAAAAGTCTCATATACTCGTTTGCCCCCTCATGCTATATAAAAAAACCAACGGCATGTTGTCTCGCGAATTTTTCTAGTATAAAGAGCAGTCAGAACCTCTTGATAACCCAGAAGACAAAAAGTCTTCCGTAATCAGTCGAACTGTTAGGGCTGGACAAGTGCCGCCAATCAGTGGTAGGTCCCTCCGAAAAAAAAACCTCTTGATAACTAATGGCGCCCATAGATATCTGCATATGTTACCAGTCAGATCCCGTATGGGGTAAGCAGAGAATTGAGGAAGTATCTTAAATTTTAAAACGTGTATACATACGTTTCATTGATGGATAACATAAATACCAAGACCTCTATGGTTTTCTTCCACAATTTAAAAAGTTACCCATAATCCCAAAAAAAGTTTTTATGTAAACATTTGTCAAGACTAGAGATTATTCTTTCAAAAACTTAACAGATGTCAAGTAGACACAAGCTTATAAGTCTACATGCCCTAACTCTTAAAGTCTTAGCTTCACAAATCAACACCATAGTCAAATTTCGTGGCTTAGCTTCGTAATTATTCCATACGTCTGTTAGTAGTAAAATATTTCTGGCTTCGCCTGGGTGGGTTTGAAACCTACTCTGACAAGAGACGTTTACATGTGGACTAGCTGTTGCTCGTGACTTCGTCCACGTGGACGGGGACAAAACCACGTACAAAATGAGTATTTCTAAAGCTTTTGTTTTATTCTGGCACATAAGCCACAACATTGGCAAGTGTTATCAATGTGCGTTCTGTAGTTTTGGCGCGACTGAGTAACAACTATAAAAACTTTCGCATTTACAATTTTTTTTATGGAATAGGTGGGCATACGAGAAATCGGAGCCTCTTTACGACTACC
>JAFELO010001023.1:235835-269392 GCA_017140195.1 Eumaeus atala | reverse complement strand
GGTATTATGTGAGCGGGGAGGTGCCGGCCCAATTCCGCTGCCAAGGAGGATGTAATGTCGTGCACCACGCATGGTACATAAGAGGAGGTATCCTCTTATGTACCATGCGTGTATACCTATGTAGCATGGCACTACCTCTTTCTAGTATTGGTAAGATACAAATTAACTGCATCACCACATGGGACGTATATGAATTGCTTAATCTATTTAACGCTCGGAACCTTTTTCGTCAATCTATGGCAATTCAACATCTGTTGTAATTCCACCAGAAGTGTTTTCACACCGCTAAAAGCCTGTCGGCATTCATTCCGACTTAAAGCCTTACATTATGAAATCCTTTGTTTTTTCTGTTATAAAGTTGCAAAGACAAGGGTCTTTTCTAATTCTTGCAAGATTTGAAAGGTATTATCTTGCCAGAATAGGATAAGAACCCTTACTAATACGAACTTAATGTGGATACAGGGAAGTCTTCTAAGAAGGAACCCTTGTCACAGCTTCGGAGTAGTCCCTTTGAAAATAGGGCGATATAGTAAAAAATTATGAGGAGAAATAAAAGTTATCTCCATATCTAGTATTAAGAACATGTATTTAGGAACTTTAGTTAAACAATATAATATTTGTCATAGATGTAGATTTTTTTGTGATGGAGAGGCAACCAAGCATTAGGAGACTTTTAGTGACGACCGACCACCATAAACACTCGCACAATTGTTATTTAGACGTGTTTTTTCGTACCTTCCCTTCAATGCACCAACAGAAATGCACATATCGCTCGAAACTCCACAACTTAGTTGTTACATTGTTTGGGTCGTGCCCACCCAATCTTGCTGTAATGCAGCATGATAGTACCTCCTACAAATTCCTATTTGCCGATTTTTTTATTTTTCGAGTAGTGATTTTCGCGTTGAGGTACCCGTAGAGATAATATAGATAGAGAAGGGCAACCAGACTAAGGCGCGGCTGTCTAAATAAAAAAAGAGACAGAAAATGTGGTACATTCTGTTTCTCTTTTTGTATTCATTTCCCTCTAGGCAATGAACTTTTTTATGGGCTTGGCTCACCACAGCTCCCGTGTCGTTATAATCGACAGCGACATCTGCTATTGACCCATTGATATGATTGCAGGGAGCCCGAGGGAAAAAGCTATAACTGTCTCGGTCCCGAGACAGTTATAGCTTTTTCCGAACGAATTCAATCAAAATAGGCGGAGTAGGAAATAATTCCAATTTCCCTCCCTAGTCAAAGCGGAGACAGAACAAGATTTTAATGACTTATACAAGCCGAGAAAAAAAGCCAGCAGACAGGTAAGGCGCGGCTGCTATGCACCACGGAGATAAGAAGAACCTTATTTATTGAATGAATAATATGCATTTCATCAGTTATTGCGGAATGTATATGCAGTGTATAGACAAAGATAGTATGTATTCTCATCTTCCTTCTCCATGAATCATGACGGCCACTCACCGTCATATAACTCTGCCTATCGCATTCCTTCTCTATCTATATTGTTATCTATCTCTATTGAGGTACCCCGGCCGTGTCGTGAACAGCATGGCAGTACCTTTTTCACATAATTATTGCAGCTTTTATTACTACACACGGGTTACAAGCCTCTGCTAAATTTATCTTTGAGCTACGTTTATCGTGCTGTGAAACTTACGAAAATCCAATAAACCACAACATACCGATTTCGAGCCTTAATTAAAGCTGGACCCCAGCGAGCTAACATTTGACATTCGGTATCGACCAAAGCTCACCAATTTGCTTCCACCTCACATTGAGCATATTTAGTGTTGAGTTTAACATTAAACTGTATCGAAACTAGATGAAAAAATACTTTGTGCCAACGTATTTAGATTGCTTTTGTGTTATCTATATAGTTTTTATTTTTTGAAGTTTGGCATTATTTCAAATGAATAGTTAGAATAGTGACCGTAACGAAACAATTTGTTTTTATAATATTATATGCTATAAAAATATCCTTAGGGCGTTGCTTTGCGATTTCATTATTTTTTCAGCTCTATCTATCTAGACTCGGCTAGTTTTTTTAGAGAATTTTGTGTGGGGTAAGCTATATATGACTATCGAATATCGAAATAATTTTGCAAATCCACTTAGTAGTTGCATGAGATCAATAATTTTCACCAACAAACTATTTAGCTATATATTATTAACTAGCCTAAGTTTCGCCTGCTATATGTTATATACCGTGACGCTACAGCCCGCCTCACAATACAAGACGTAACATAAAACGCAATTCGGTCTAGTAGTTCCTGAGATTAGCCGCTCAAACCTATAAAAAAACAAAATCTTCAGCTTTATATTATTAAGTTCTTTATGGTATTGCGGGAAATCCCATGAACATCCGCGCCACTACTATGCCGATGGTTTGCCCTCCTTCTCCCCTCCTCCCAATGGGCCACCGGCTACTCACAACCCGCACGAAATGCGACAGCGTAGATGTATCAAGGGAGCGAGAGGTACCTCTCCGGTCGAGCCGAGCCAACTCCGCTGCAATGCAGCATAGCACTACCTTTTACTATGAGATATTGAGAAAAGTAATGTTACAATAAAACTATTTTTACGGATTTTATTGCGGTTTATTTAATTTTTTAACGAGCCCAACATTTCAGAAGCTTTACTGCAACCATGGTCACAGGTGGACTGTAATTAAATAAACCGCGAAGAATCCGTAAAAGTAGTTTTATTGTAATGAGTAACATTCGCGTAAGGTTAAGACATCAATAAATAATACGTACTAAATACTTACTAACAAATATTTTTTTTGTTTCAGGTTTTATTAAGTAGTTTACAAATATTAGTCCTTGTTAATTTGTGCCAACGTAACGGAAACATCAATTAGCCAATAATATTAAATATATCAATATATCTAAGAAATGACAAAATACATATATACAAAATAATAGAAATGATCTATAACATAAATTAGTAATTGTGTAATCAAATAGATTATAAATATAGTGCATTAAATTGTAAAGTGGTTGGGAGTGTGAAGATGCTCCCAGTACCACAAGACCGTACCACAGGCCGACGCAGCAGTTCGATTGTCAGTCGAACGTTGCTCGGCCGACGAGCGTCTGTGTACGTGACCAGCAACCATCAAGATCCGTCTAAGGTGAGATGTATTCTAATTCACATTACATATAAATTGTTTAAGTAAAGGTAGATTTGTACAGGTAAAGTTGAAAATGTACAACGAACCAAAAGTGGAATTGTGCAAAATTGAACGGGTAAGCCACAAAGTAAATTTTACTCTCCATTCACGAATGTAAATCTAAGTGTTTTTCTAAAAGCATTCATTGCGTCCCGTGAAGCTTGGAAACACTGATTTAAGGTTTTAACAAGTCTATTTTCATTTGCTGACCTCTGAGGTATTCTGATAGAAAGAAAGAAAACATTTATTGATCACCATAATATGGATTTATCTTATATGTTACGAACTAAGTATATAATAAAGACAAGGGGGGACAAATGAACTTCAGGAGTCAATTGCCGACAACCAACACCCATATGCACATTATTGTAATGGAGATGCGTTGCCATACTTTTCTTCTCCCTTTTTTTTTTCTTGCGTAGCACCGATCCTGTTGGTCGTAGCGTTACGGTATGTATCGCCTATAATATTCCTATCTATACTAATCTGTCATACATAAAAAAAAAATTATCTACGCGTTGTTTCAGGGATTTTGCGCGTTAAAACAAAAACCTATTGAGGTTTATTATAGCTGAATCAGGTCCACTCGGCGGTAGCCTCTCGTGAAAATACTATCAGCGTGAAGTGATAGCTATTCCGTTGCAATTTGCCCATTTGTGAGTTCTCATTGACTCAGGGGCACAGGGGAAACAGTTTTTGTGAATGTATATATCCACGTATGACCCATTGGAGTGGAGAGAGCAGGAGGGCAGCGTATCTGCATGTCAACAATTTCTCGTTTGCGAGGGGCAAAAAAATAATAATAAGAAATTATAATATACCAACACTTACGGGCCTTGGTACTATTTAACGGCATCAACAGTTTGATTGCACCTTTATAAAATAAAAATACACGAGTGTTCTTTAGATCATATGAAAAAAGTAAAATCTAATACCAACTTAGTTTTGTTTTATGTACGGGCTACGTAAGAAAGTAAATGTGAGCCTCTCTATCTTGCTCCTACAGTACTTACTATACGAAATACTCCCTCTTTTTATATTCACTAACATAAATCTCTCTCTTTCGACTTCCGTTGGCTTCGTTCTCGTAACGCACTCGTATTACCACCAGCTTACTTTCAAAGTGTGAGTAATGAAGCTTTACTTAAAAACAATGACAGACGATGGCAAATGATCCGTCATCGATAGGCTAGATGGTACTTTGTTTTAGTATAAAGAATTTACATAAGCGCTTTTTCCTTTGTGCTGTTACGTATAGAATTTGCATAATTTTTTGCGCCTCGGCTATATCTATGGGCTGAAGTGATTTAGGATAATTAGGGGATGAGTTGCAATATGTTGTAATAATAATTATCATCAAATCATAAAATAACATTCAGCGGATCCATTTTTAGGAAGAGGTAGTGCCATGTTGCATGTGTATTTAACTTGGTGGGTTTTAAATTGGGTCGGCACGACCGGAGAGGTACCTCTCGCTCACATAATACAACTGTTAAGTGAGAGCCTCGCTTTCGCTAATAACAAAGCCACCGGCCACTCACAAACCGCACGAAACGCGACTCTGAAGATGTCGTTTCACGGTGGTATTGTGTGAGCAGGAGGTACTTCTCCGATCGTACCGGCCCGATTTCGTTGCATAGGAGCAATGTCATGCACCATGCATGGCACAGCCTCCTCCTTTGCAATGTGGCACTAACTGTTCCTAAAATACCTTAGTTTTTTCAATTACACTTGTTTTTTTTTCAAATATACTCGTTTATTTTTCAAATGCGCTGAAAAGATTATTGTCTGTGTTAAATACATGTATCATTAACCATTTAAATATATAATACTCCGTTTACTTCATATTATGAAAAGCTTTAAATAAAAAGTTTCGCCAAGAAGGTCGAACGAAGCATTAGGCTTTAATGACAAACTTTTGCAAGATTGTCTTCTTTTCAACTTCAATATGATGGAAACATTAGGAACGTAATCTAGCAGTAATGGAAGTGTTTTTTTAATACGGGGCAAACGAGCAATCATAGCTTCATAATTACTGTGCCAACGCGTTGCCCTCTTTCGCCGCCACCCAATGGGCCACCGGCTATTCACAAACCGCACGAAACGCGACACTGAAGATGTCACTTTACAGGGGCATTATGTAAGCGGGAGGTACAGCGAGAGGTACCTCCCCAGTCGTGCTGGCCCAATTCCGTTGCACAGGAAGATGTAGAGTCATGCACTATGCGTGGCAAAAAAGTTTATCCATATCTATATTAATATTATAGAAAAGAAACATACGATTGATTGTTTATTTGTTTCTTTGCATGCACCGAATGGGCTCCAAAACTACAGGATCGATTTGAAAAAATATTGCATCATTTCGCGGTCGAACAGCATTTACGCGCCTTCACTGGCCCCGAACGGGGTCCAATGGTGTGTGGGGCTCGCGGCACGTTATAGTTCCGGATACCTACAAAAACCACCGCGAGTGCTATCCGTGCCGCCTTTGGTGAGGTGCCCCGTAACAACAAATCATCAGGGCACGTCGACGACCGACGCCATCTTCACAGAGGGGGTTGTCCCACACCATAAGACAACGCGACCAAGGTTGGGACAGTGCAATGGGTTGAGACTCCAATCCTCGCCCCTTTTGTGCCCTTTTCTTATAAGAGGGGTACAAAGAACCGCCACCTCCTCGGTCCTCCAGCCCCACCGCAACGACAAGGCTCGAACCATGGTAGGGATCATTACAATCCTATATAAGCTCAGATGAAGACAGGATGATTTTTGGATCCGTGTAGGGCCGGGATGGGAACCCGGTTCACTTCCAAAGACACGGCGTCGTGGGGACTATCATAGAGTAGCCGGACAGTCCCCTAGGAGGTGAAGTCTGGCCTTTTCGCCGAGGCTAGCCTGTCGCTGGAGGGGTTCTGTTATCTGCAGATCCGGGACCCTCCACTAATAGCGGCTGAAGGCTCCCGTAGGGTTTTAGTTGGTACTGCTACCCTATGGCCGAGTCCAACATGGGTCTGGCGGTCTACCCGGGCTCCCAGGTATCATGCGCAAATGCATTCCCCTTCGTCACCAAAAAAAAGGATAATTTAGGAAGAGCAGGTAGTGCCATGCGTAGTGCTTGACACTACATCGACATTTCTAAAGCGTTACAAATCGGTAAGTAAACCTCGATAATGTAACCAAAGTTAAAGGTCTGAAAAATAAATCAAAGTAAATCCTTATATAGCTGCGGAAATGATTAATAACTAGCTGTGCAAAGAGATGTTGTTCTGTCATAAATTAAATTTGTTGTCATGGTAATGATTACGCGCCGTAATTTAAAGTTTACATTTTTTTGTATTTTTGTAAATGAATGACTGCTACGATAATCGACATATTTTGTAAAGTATCCATGCGAAGCCTACACGGATTGCTAGTCTATGTATATTTATACAAGTGATACTCACCTTGTACGAGGGTATTATTTGGTCTAGGCAAATCACCGATCGTATTGGGATCAGACCCTACTCTAATGATGCCGTTTAAACTCTAAGTAGTATAACGTGAGTGCTGTGGTATAAAAAAAATCTATAGTGCTTAAATAAATTCAAATGAGAATTAACCCTGCATTGCTCTAGTTTTCATAAATGTTCATTCACCTGGCATAAGAGAAGTTCAATGAATAAAGTTCATTCATTCAACTGGAATGGATACGATTGTAGTTTCACCTACTGCACTGTTCAGAACAGTGCTATGCTACCGCGTTTCTTGCATCTTCGCTGGCTACACAAATGTCTCTGGACCTTCCTTGTTGTGTCTCTTTATCGGATTTTATCGCGTTTCTTTATATTTTCTTGTGGAATGGGACAGAATCACCGTCATGAGCGAATATGTCAAAATCAAAATCGTTCTATTATACAATAATTGTAAAAATATGTTTGAGTTATAAATAATAAATGGGTGAGAATATGATATATATAAATAAATTAAATATGATAAATATATAATAATAATAGTAATAAATAAATATATATATCCTATTGTTTTTTTTTAATTATTATAATTATTATTTCTTCTTCTTTTTTCTTCTTTAAATTTTTTTAATAATCTTTTTAATTTTTTTTGTCCTAATATTATTTTATTTTCAGCTCTTAATTCTCGTTCCTTTTCAGCTTGTTTATGTATCTGTTTATTTATTGAAATATATATTAATTTTTAACAATTTATTAATTATAATTACTAAGTTTATAGTTTATGTCTGTATACATATTAAAGTAATTGTAATTATATTATACATATTGAATATTTCTATATATTTATATATATATATATATATATATATATATATATATATAATATTCTCATCCATTTATTATTTATAACTCAAACATATTTTTACAATTATTGTATAACAGGACAGCACAAGGATTTTGACATATTTGTTCGTGTCGGTGATTCTCTCTCATTCCACAAGAAAGTCTAAAGAAATCCGATAAATTCCGTTAAAGAGACACAACAATGAATAACATTCGCGTAAATATAGGAAAAAAAAAATATGTCTCTGGACCTTGATTTTCATTAGTCATTAAACGCATATAAAATTAGAAACTGAAAGTATACATATTCATGAGTATTTCTCATTGCTATTTCTCTATTGTTCTTTGAACCGGGCAAAAGTTAATCAAATAAAACGGTTTTCATTAAATCTAGCAGAAAATTTTATGGAAACAATCACTATAAGTTTTTATCTTGTCATTAATTTCCCACTCAATTACTGTAGAAATAAAAACAGGAGTGGGTCATTTAAGAGTTTTATCTTTCATGTGGTAATCGTTATTGTGGAAAGGGGAATTCTTATCACACATGAAACTAGGACTGTTTAGCTTTTGTGTCTTCCTATATTTTATTATTAGATTTGTTTGTGTTAGTAACTATTGTTTGCACGATTAGTTGGAGTCGACCTTTAAATATACGGTTCGTAGATTATTACAAGTATACCTCGACATCATCTGTACACGCATATTTTAAAATTTTTAGAATAGGAGGCAAAGAACAATGAGCCTCTTTACGACTACAGAAGCCCATTAACATCCACATAATTACTATGCCGATGCGTTTCCCTACTTTCTCCCCCACCCAAAGGCCAACGGCTATTCACAAACCGCACGAAACGCGACACTGAATGTGTCACCTTACGGCGGTATCAAGTGAGCGAGAGGTACCTCCCCGATCGTGCCGGCCCAATTCCTTTGCGTAGGAGGATGTAGTGTCAAGCACTATGCATGGCACTACCTCCTCTTATTCAGCATGGCACTACCACTTCCTAAAATAATTCCTATTCCTGTTACAAAACAATGTTCCATAAGATGTCTGTCTGTACGTAGTCAATTTCTTCAAAATTTTCAGAACTAATTTTCATCCCGTTTCCACGAACGGATAGAGCGATTCCCGTGAAATGTTCTATCTTCTCCGCCTATAGTGTCCTCCAGACATATGGTGGTGGTCTCATAACTTCTTTTATATCGCATAGGGGCCTAACGGCTCACCGGGGCCATTTGGTGACTACTGTAGCCTACGAAGATCTGCATATGCAGATGCGCCGTCCCCCTCTCCTAACTGTCCTAACGTCATCCAGCGACAGTTATCACCTTTAAGGCGGCATCATTTGATCGAAAGTCATGCTGCTCCAATTCGGCTGCAACACAGTATAACATTACCTCTTACTAAAAAACAGGTCTTGACTTATCGGTGCACTGTTGGACATTGGCCGCTTTCCATTAACGCCAAGACGACCGATCTCCTGCCACTCGCATCCATCCCGGACCGGCGGCTACTGTACGGAGATCGTCTGCCCACCTGGTGAACGGTCGACCAACACTTCGTTTTCTCAAACGCGGCCTCCACTCCAGAGCCTTACTGGCCCGTCTGCCATCTGCTCTTCTGAGTGTGTGACCAGCCCAATGCCACTTCAGCGAGCTTATTCTACTAATTATTAGAACATGCATATTTTAACAATTTCCAATCCACAAGATCAATACTCAAAGTTTCTATTAAAAATGAAATATTCCGAGATTGATGCATGGACCGCCCAGACGATATAATAGCAGAATATACATGAGCGAGTGTCTATTCTATTGTTCCTAAGATATGTTTTTTTATGATAATCCCTAGGAGATGCTTTTCACGTGACCGAATTAGAGGCGGACAAAGGGAGAATTGTTAACTTACCAGCACTGTCAAACGAGCAATCGGAGTATTTTGATGTCTACCGACCCCCATGGACATTCGCACGATTGCTACGCAGATGCATTGTCTTCCTATCGTTCCCCCAAATGGGCCACCGGCTACTCACAAACCGCACGAAACGCGACAGGGACGCTGTCACTTTACGTCAGTTTCAAGTGAGCGGGAGTAGTACTTCCCCGGTCGAGCGGGCCCAATTCCGTTGTATAGGAGCAAGGCATCTCTTCCTAAGATAATAACAACAATTGAAAGCAGTTATTTTATTTTCAATTGAACACTTTTTTATTAGTTGAACACCAGTAGTGTAATAGTAAGAAAACCTTCACAACTGACGTTCAAAAATTAATTTATATAATCCTATTTAAGAAAAAAACATTTTCATTTCATTTCATAGCAATTATACACGTTTAATTTTTTTCTATATTATTCCATTGTATCTAACTGGACTTTGGCTCGTACACGTTAGTACGCCGGTGAAAGCGGAGAAATAAAAATGAAACAATTGTAATAACATCTATAGACTTATACCACGTAGGCCTTGCCCTATATTAAGTACCGAAAGGACTTGTGCTACAAGTACAAGACAACGGAAATATATTTAGTATATTTTATAAGTTCAACAAACGTTATAAATTTATGATATCACAGATATACATATTATACACGTATAGACATCCATGTTCGTAACACGCGGAACCACCACGTTACCAACTGAGCCAATCTATCGTCTAAATATCTTATATTTACAGTGCCTTTCGCTTTCAATTAATCATATACGTCAAATTTTATTTTTCTATAGATAAACAATCTACGCGTCTTTAAATAGTCAGGATTGAAAGCGACGAGTCGTTTTTTTAGAATTATTCAGTATTTAACTACTTAATATAATACAGCCTCACAAAACTGCTTACGCAATTGGGCTGTGAGATCTTCAGTCTCAAGTTATGCAATATTATATCTATGTAGTACGCAAATATATTGACTTAAACTATTTAATAGATATTTTTTAAGTTCACGTGTAAACTTAACTTTATTGTCCTGGTGTCAGCAGTAAGGCAGGTATTAAGAAGGTAAGGAATGCGCTTTTTGAACGTTCTGTCTATACACTATAGTAATTACTCAATCTAGGTACATCATTTTTACCTGTCAACATCGATCTGGTAGAGTATTTATTGACGACCTACTCCCCTGATTGCTATCATAGTTATGAACTAGTAATAAATATTTATGTTTAAAGCTAATGGGTAGGATTTTACATATATTAAATAACTTATAACAATTTCCTTCGCAGCTATTGTTGTTTTTTTTTTGTTAAATAATAATTTTAAAAGTCTAATTTGTAAGTTTAATTTATCAATACCACTTTTAAATATCACAACCAGTCAAGACAGTAGCGTAAGATCGAATCGGCCATATACAGACACTTGTACAAGGAGGGACTTTAAACCTGAGATGGTAGAACTTTCCTAATAATATTCTTAATTTATTACTAACATAATCTATATAAGAGGACCATGAAAAACTTGCGTACCTATAATCATACAATTACACATTTTAAGACAATACAAACTCGGAAAATTATTTAAAATTAATACATTTGAATACAGTTGTATCTGTAGGCATAGAGCACAAGTTATTGTCAGTGGTTTTAATGATCCATACCTAATAACCAGCTGATGTTTCAGAAAGAATCCTGTATTACTATAGTGGACTTTATTACGTTAATATGCTGTTAGCTAGAGCTTTCGGTGTCTGCGTCACGTACCTCTGAATGTTTGTCCGATCAATAGCCCGGAGTTTGAAAGTTTACAACCGAGTTCAGGAGGGCTACCGTGGCGGCAGCTGAGGGAATTCACACCAAATATAAATATTTACGTTTGCTTAACTGTTACCGTGTTACATTTTACTTATGATCATAAAGAACCAATATTTTTTTAACATTTTTGGTAATTGAACTAATAAAAATAATAATTATTATACCATCCTCGTTGCCGAATTTCGGCTGCGGGAGCCACCTGCATAGCACATAGATAGTATTTTGGACAGGTGCGCTGACACACGTGTACTCTTAATTATCTTATTCCGTTCGGAAAACTCACAGTTTCTTGCTCTTCAAGACATTTCGTTCACCGTCAGAGCACTGGCAAAAGGTACTAACCTAAGTTAGATAAAAATTCTTTCGCACATGGCTTAAGTTTCCCTATCTTATAAACCATCTGCGCGGGAGATATTATATTGCACAAGCATTCGCGACGACACAAGTGCACCACTTATTCCCTCACTCTCCTACTTCAACGGTACGGCAATCCGACACGACCGCAGAGAAATCATGCGCCGGACCGAAGGCTTAACGTGCACTTACTAACACGGCCGGAGTTATTAGAATATGAAAACACCCAATAGCACTTTTTGCATGATCCGACCCGTGATTCGAACCCAAGATCTCGTCTGTGGCTGAACGTACATATGGTCGAATAGAGAACATAGTCCATTTTTAAAGTCGGTAAAAAAACTTTAGCAGACACATAGGTTCAGCTGGTTATACACCACGATGTAATAAGTTAAAGTAGACTTAGATATTTGGATTATTATAAATTGATGTTTTCAATTTTAATGTGGAGAAGGCAGGGCAGGTATGTAAGTATGATGTTATGTAACACTCCGTTCGCTCTGCCTACCCCATCAGAGAACAGGGGTGAATATCTAGTGGTGGTAGTAACAGGCTAACCTAGGCCCTAGCCAACTTCATAGGTTCCGATCAAAGTCCTGCTTAGCTTATTTGTAACATTAGCGGCAAGTAAGTTAAAAATTTCGATCTCACAGTTTCCAGTTTGGAGTTACTCATATAAAGCATTTATGTGGTAGTTAGGTATCGACTAGTTGACACTATAATAGTATGGGGTAAAACCTGTCCCAATAACGAATATTAAACTGAATGTGAATAAGTGCAAGAGTTAATTATCTCGTGTATCTATATCTTTGAATATTATAGGTGGTATATCTTTGAATATTATAGGTGGTGTATTACCCTATCAGGCGTTGTTACAGGAAGTAGTGTCAGTTACCCTAATGTTACAAAGTCCCGCGTAGTACCCCTCACGATATACTAAACTCCTTGCAAAATTTAGGTAGAAGGTAAATGAATACTGCATGGCTACAAGGTAATAACAAGTTAATATATGACGGTAAACCAACCATACATTTTAGAGCGTGTAAATTACAAATAAACCAATCGCGCTTCGGCAATTGTGGCAGACTAAATAACGTGAGCTATTTAGAGCGTGTGTCGAATTGATTTGATAGTAGTATAATTTTGTTCGATGAATCCACCCGAGGATTACAATCCTTAACAAATAAAGGGGCCTTAACATCCATACAGGTGGACAGACAGACCGTCAAAAAAAAATATAAGTCTTTTTCTTTTCGAGTTACGAAACCTTAGAGACGTGCCGAATTCATTATGTTCCATATTTATTATTTTATTTCTAGATAAAATATGGAACATAAATTTGCTGAGCGTGTAAATTTCACAGTTACCGCGCAAAAAAAAAAAACAAATTACAAAAAACAAACAAATCGAGATTCGGCAAGTGCGGCAAATTAAATTACGAGGACCATTTAGAGCGTACTTCGAGCTCATTTGCCGCCGTTGTCGGGGAGCAAGTACAGAGAATACGCCAACACGAAACACAATTTTCACAGGTGAATGGAATTTCTGTACGAGTCGCCGTCCATTACAATTGTCATGTCAGTCCTTTTTTATTTACACGCAGTGTAATGACTAATATGATTATTGCCTTCATATCGCAGGATGAAAGTGAAATATAGACAAATCTCACTGTTGTATATTTTAATTTTACCCTCTTTTGGCAGGACACTTTTTGTCTCGTGTGTTGATGGTTGGTTGAGGAGCCGTTAGATGGACGTGGCTCGTGACCCTGAACTATGACAGTCTATGGGGGATGCTATGCCCAGCAGTGGACGTCGTCCCGCTGATGATGATGATAATGATATTGTTTGTATTGTAAAGATAAAACAGATTTTTGGTTTGTTATAATAGCCTTTATAGGAGGTAGTGCCATGCTGCATTGCAGCCGAATTGGGTCAGCACGTAGCCAGATGTACCTATGACACTGTCGTAAGGTGACAGCTATGCTGTCACGTATGGTGCGGTAATTGAGTAACTAGTTGCCTATTGGAAGAGACAAGGCGGAATCGCATCCACATATTAATAATTATGTGAATGTCTGTGGGCGCCTGTGGTTGTCAAAAGCATCCGTTGCTTGTTTGTCCCTCTTGAGCGCGGTTCAGGTGCAGTGTAACATTACTTGGCTTGAGTTGTCTAAGTGATGATCGTGGTATAAGGCTTTACTCACACCGGGGCAGCAGCGACGCGTAGAGCAGCGAAAAGGAACGAGGGTGCGAGCTCTCCGGCAACTGCGCGAGACGGCTTGTACTATTTATGCGCCGGTGGCGGACGGCAGGTTTGTCCCTTTTTTTGAGGAAGAGGTATTGCCATGCTGCATAGGAGGAGGCAGTGCCATGCATGGTGCATAACACTACTTTTACTTATTCAACGGAATTGTGCCGGCACTACCGGGGCGGTATCTCTCGCTCACTTGATATCGCCGTAGAGTGACACCTACTGTGTCGCGTATCGTGCGCTTTGTGAATAGCCGATGGCCCNNGGGGGGGGGGTGAAAAGGAGGGAAACGTGTCGACATAATTATGCTGATGTTCATGGGCGGGCAGTACTCGTTGAAAGACTCCGATTGATCGTTTGTCCCCCCCCCTGTACTGTAAAAAATCACTGCACTTTAAAAACGTAGTTTGAAATCACACATACACACTTCTTTACTTATGTTAATGGCAATTAATATACTTATGTTATATCAATGGCGTTCCTTAACAACGTGATACATTACATATAAATCAGACACAAGGATAAATCGTATGAGGAACAATCAAAGGCGCATTATTGTTGATGGTCTATAAATTTTGACTAGATAACGCCGTTGAATTTATTGTATCCCCTTTATATATTATGCGACGAGTTGCCCTTCGTGTATTAAATATGAGTATACTTAATGGCTTGTTATTTTTGTAGCCAAGGTTGCATATGAGCTTAGTGAGAGATATTGTCATGCTGCATTGCAGCACGCAGCAGCTAATTGTTAATGCACGGGCGGGGAAGTACTTCTCGCTCACTTTGCACCAGCGTAAAGTGACATCTAAGGCCTTTCGTGCAGTTTGTGAGTGGTGAGCCGGTGGTCCATTGGGGGAGGGGTGAAAAGGAGGGCCACGCATCGGCATAGTAATTATCTAATATTGGAAAAGTAGTAGTGATTAATAATGTATTTCTTGTTTGTCCTATAAACTACAAAAGAATATATATAAATAACAAAAATACATTTCATTTTATAATCTTAACGTATTTATAAATTCATGTTTATTTCTCTCTTTACTATGTGAAACGAACATGAATTTTAACAAAAAATTGTTAAGTAGAGTGAGTCGTGTATAGGACGGCCCTTTGTGAATGTAATTGGACCACTTTATTTCTATTTGCCCCACTCTGGTGCATTTTGTACACCACTAAATTACTTTTAATGTTAGTACGCGAATTGCATGTAACAAATGCTCTGATGTAAAAGACTTGGAACGTAGAAAGAAACAATTATATGATACATCTATACATATAATAAAAAACAGTTGAAAAGTGCGTTACATTTTTTTTTAAATAATAACAAAAGAGTGATAAGATAACAGAAGTAGAGAAAAAAATTTGGAGAATGAGAAATTGTCTGTTGTCTTTTTGTACACCGGAGATTAGTCTTCGGAACTAATGGACGGATTTGACTGAAACTTTGTATGTGTAGGGTGAATATTGTTTACGTATATTTACGCTAATGTTATTCATTTTATGTTTTTATAGCGTTTCTTTAAATTTTCCTGTGGAATGAGACAGAATCACCGTCATGAACGAATGTGTCAAAATTTTTGTGCTCTATAAATATATATACACCAAGCAGTAAGCTTGGTAATAATTAATTCGGTAATAAATATAATTAAGTCGAAAACAAAGTATGTCTCATTCCAGCTGCAAGACACAATAAGTTCGTTTTGTATGAGTCGGACTAAATAATTGTTAATGATTCTGCTGCATATAATAAATATTTAACGAGACGACTAAAATCTTCAGTCTGCCCGTGACCACGATGGCCGACAGGTTATCGAAACGTCGGGACATTATAGAACTTGAGGGATCGAAATACAATTTTAGTTCAATGACGAAATTTCTGCTTCCGGGAAGCAGTCTTAATAACATTTTTAATTCTAGCGCTTGATTTTCGTTCCTTTTCAGCTTATTTATGTATCTGTTTATTTATTTAAAAATATATATTAAATTTACAACAACTTACAACTAACTATAATTACTAAGTTTATATATTTGTATATATTTACTTACAATATATATATATATATATATATATATTCCTATATATTCCTCCTATATATATAAACAAGAAAATCTAAAGAAACACGATAAAATCCGTTAAATAGACACAACAGTGTAGGGTGTAATTTGTTTTGGAAACGGGAAGAACATCTGGTGTAGAATCTCTAGTATAAGAAATTTAATTTCTACTTTTTTTAAGTCTAAGATGTTCGCGAACGAAGTCGCAATTTCGTACAATATATATTTTACTTCACAATTTAAAACAAATCCAACTCGTCCTATTATTACGTGTTCTTTTTGTTTCACGGGGCTAATGGACTTGGATTAAATTAATAACTGCCTTATATAAGCTTAGCTATTTAAATGGGACACTTCCGTGGTAGCCCCAGGCAAGTGATTCACTCCTCCTAAGCCCGAGGTGGATTTAGGAGGAATGAATTACTTGCCTACTCAGGGTCGAATCTCAAACCTTGTTTATGTTCCCATCTAAAAAAAATAAACAGTAACCATTATGTTTCGAAGTATTGCAGTAGCCAGCTTTATATTCATTCCCTACACTTCCAATCACAGTTAAGTGACTGAACGGATATGAATTTTGACTGGAGAAATTTTACAATCCAAAATAAGATTCAGTTCACATATATACAGCATGTCGGAATTTTTCAATTTCACACGAATGCTGTGATAGTAATAGTAATTTCGCTGGAGTCATAAAGCTCCTTGTGGATTTCAATTTTCATAAGCGACAGTGGCATGAAGTCCGAAATGCGCCGCTTCCAACATTTTATGATAATGGACATTTCTCAAAATATTTATTATATAAGTTTTCGCGGAAAACCCTAATAAGTGGAGGAATATCAGCCGAGAGAAGGTTCTTCTATGATTGGTGGTCATTGGAGAGAAATTTTCTGTGCCAGTGAGTTTTTTTTTTCGGAGGGGCCTGCTACTGATTGGCGGCGCATGTCCAGCCTTAACAGTTCGAATGATTGCGAAGACTTTTGTGTCTTCTGATTTAGGGAGACGATACGAGAACAGATCCCCCTTTTTTCCAGCAGATGGGAAGAGATGAACCGGATATTATTGGGAACGAAAAGGGGGAAACGGTCCCCTCCCCACACTAGTGGGACGGCGCGCGCAAGTTGCCGCTTAAGTTGCGCTGTCGTGGATAAGGATAATTGAGCTCGTTTAATGTTTGGCTTATCCGAGGAGGCCGGCCTCCTCACCCACCCCCTCTGTCGGGAGGGGTTGATTTGCGTTACAAATCGGCCAAAGCCGTGTACTTGATTTATTTATTATTATTAGAGCCCTCTACAGTCGCGTTATTTTATTAGTACAAATCATTCTGTCAGTCGCACGCACCATCCAGCCGACCCAAGGGGGCCTGAAGTGTGTGTCGGGCTCAGGTCATGAAGCGATAGCTACTACCGACTAAAAACTGCTATCCGTAAGTTGGCCCTATTGGCATTTTACTGCGAATGCGTGTCTGAGTGTGTTTTTGGTTGTGTACAAGAGCGGACTTAGCAACTGCTATGACTATCGCGTCGTCGGCGTCGTGCAGTACGTGCTTCGGCCGACGGTAATGGGAATCGGTTATCAACATCGGGTCGTATTTCGTTAAGAGCACGGTCAAAGAACTTTTGAGACAGCTCTTTGAAGTGTCCTTTTATCGAAGTTAAGTGAAAGTCGCAATGTAGGTCGATGTTACGGATGTACCACGGGCATCCAGTGGCCATGCGTAAGAATCTATTCTGCATTCTCTGCAAGCGTTCTATTTGGGTCGGGGCTACGTGCCCGAATGCTGCACTGCAGTACGACATGATCGGTCGTATGCATGAAGTGTAAAGAGTGAGCTTATGTCTGTTCGCCATTTTGATCGTTTTGAAAATGAGAGTACGGCCTTTTGGAGTAGTTTGGCTACGAATTTGGGGAGGTACCTCGTGTACAGTGCGGTGTCATGCGCGAACATCGCTAGCTGGACGCTGGCGTGTCACGGTATGTCGCTTGTGTTCAGATTGCAGAGGGTGGGAGAGAGGACCGATCCTTGAGGAACTCCAGCTCTTAGGGGACGAGGGGATGACAGGCTGCCCTCCACTCTGCGGGACTGTCAGTTTGCTAGGTAACTGTTTACGATCAGCACCAGTCTGTCAGGCAGTCCTAGTTGGTATACCCACCTCCACCCGTGCTCCTATTCACCTCTCGGTATACTGAGCGAATTATGGCGGGGGTTTGCTCACCGGCTCTGTTCCCCAACGTGCGATTCTTGATTCCCTACACATTATTTAAGTGCCCTCTCGTTTTTTTCACTCTCCCCTTTCTGGGGCCTGACACCACGAATGTAGAAATTGTCATCGGCCCCGTTAGTCCTGATTATCTCGCTGCAGCTATGTCATTACCTATCCTTCTTCTTCGCGAGCCATGTATGCGCAAATGTCTTCAATTGCCTAAAACTCTGTTCCGTTGCGACCAAATCCTGATGATAGACTAAGCCCACTGTATTCCGTTCGATGCCGTTCAACATGATGTTTCGCTCGTTTTTGTACAAGTCGCATTCCCACAGTGCATGGTCTCTGGTTTCAGCTTCATGACCGCAAGAACACGATGGCAGGTTACATAACGCCATCATGCGCAGGCGACCTCTAAAGCACCCGTGCCCTGTTAGTATCTGTGAAATAACGTACTCAGGTTCCACCCATTGATATGCCTGACGCGTTGTAACTTCTGGAAAGAAGCAGTACAGCTCCTATAGCTTTATGGTCATTTCGTTTTCTTGTCTGGCTACACGTTCCCTACGTGTCCTGCAGTGATATATCTCCTGTGGGATTTCCTGGTCTCGAGTTTTACCAACATTCTGGTGCGGCCTTAACTTTACGGCGCAGACGGTCCAGAATCGGACGCCACCATTCGAAGCCTCTGAACTCCCCAAATTTGCGATATCCGACTTTTACTTTGGCAGTTTGCGTAAGGATTTCACTAAACTGCTCGGCAAGTTCATTTGCTAGTTTCCTGGAGTCTAGTTTACCCATTCGCAAACTTATCATCGATCGAAATTACGCCCAATGTACCTCTCTCTCGCGAAAGGCTAGTAGTCTAAAGGATGGTTCTTCTGTCGACATCTTTAACACCTTCGTGTACGCCCCACTCTAACATCGGTACTCCTTTTGTCGTGAGTGTTAGTTAGATCCACATTAGAATAACCATTTGGTCCGTTGAACGTTGGAGCCCGGCCTTGCTTGTTGTGAATGTATAGACCCCTACTCAATATGAAGCCCTCCATTTGGATCTTCCTGTACTCTGTGTCCCGCCCTCGCCCCGGGTATTGACGATGTTCACAAAACCAGAGTGGTCAATGTCTACGCCAATCAGTATAGCCTTTCCAGTTTGATGACCCAGAACATAACTTAGGATTTCGAGACGTCGCGCTATGTCATGTCCATACTGAAAATACGCTGAGATTATGTACACGCAGTAATCTTGGTAATCGATATGCATGACAGTGCAATATTCGAAACTCAGATGGTGGAGCAGTGTAAACGCAATCTTGTCATTATTGACCAAAATCCCAGCTTTCGGAGTAGCCCCACACTGAATCAGTCTTGTTACGCCCGAAGTTGCGTACTGTTCTTGTACGAGAACGAAATCTAAGTTCATTTCACTGGCAATATCAAGCCGCTCAGCTCCTTGTCCATACTGAGTTATGTTCACTAGTTGGTATAGTTTGAAGATGAGGCCTTGATGCCAAATCTTGTCTAACGCCTTTGCTACATCAAAGAAGACTGCGCCCGTGCCGCGTGGCCGGCCCTGTCTTTTGAGTACGTAATCCGTGAGGCGGTGTACTTGTTGTGGGCAGCTGTGACTGTCGCTATACGCGAACTACTCGTCCGAAAAAAAAAAATGAGAAAGATGATGAACGAGGGCAACGCATCTGCATCACCGGATGTTAATAGGCGTTGGTACTCAGCAAGTTGTTCTATTTCTCGTTTGTGACGTACAAGAGTAATAAAATATATTACGCCGGTGTTAATTAAAAATTCAAAGTAATAAGTAGGTCCTTTATCTTGTCCGTAATTTGAAGTTAAAGGAATAATTAAGCTGTGTGTTTGCGCTGCAGAAGATTCTTTGTGCAGCTCTGAACAGCCCGTATACTCGAATTTCACTTTGTCCAATAATTACTCTATTTCGTACTCTGTTCAAACACTTGTCTCTATAGCCTGCAGTCAATCTATTTATGATTATGATGTGGAACCTTTTTGGTTTCGTTGCAAGTGACCGGGGTCTGGTGTCATTCCCGAGTTAAGCAGAAAAATATAGCAGTTGCAACGGTATATAACTGTAATAGTAATAATAGTGTTATTAACTGTGGATTTAAACTACGTTAGCCTAGCATAGTGCTAAGTACCGTAAGGACTTGTGATACAGGTACTTGATAACGGAAATATGTTTAATATTTTGTTTATAAATTTAATAAGTTTTATATATTTAACATAAAATACATGTAATAGATAGATTGGCATCCATGACCTAAGCGGGATTAGAACCCGAGATAAATGACATATCGCTCAGGGTATTACGTTACCACTCAGTCAATCGGTAGCACAAATAATGTTCTCCAAGTATAATTTTGGCTATGGTCATCTATGTAAAGACTACGCGGTAAATATTATAGTGTGCGCGCAAGCACAAGTGCACTTAGTAAACCCCATTCGGACGGTAGTGCGACCCAACCGGAATGTAACAGACGCAGACGAATATTTGTCTGCGGCACGGCGTGTGATACCGCCAACTTCTCGAACTCTGACTGTTATGATAAATTGAAATATACCAATAAAAGCTCATTTTCCGACCTGGGACTACATCCCGGGACCACACAATCTGAGGTTGTACGTGCTTACGAAATAAGAGTGTGAATGCTACTATGATACTTGGTAAAACAAAACTACTGGAGGTCGTGTCTTGAGGGCTATTCTATCGTAATATATCCAGTTTATGAAGTCTTTGTGGCTCTGAGGAAAGGGAAAAGGCTTACGTGAATATATCCAAATTTTGGCACATTGGTGGAGACGAGGACAGGAGAGCAACTCATCTGTTTGACAACAATAATGCAGTCGTATATAGACGCCGGTAGTACCGAAAAGGTTTCGTTACTCATTTGACCTATGTGCTTATAATAAAACACGTGGTACATTGCCGGAGTTCACATTACAGAAGTTCATTACATTTCGCGTTATCAGTCACCTTGATAAGCGGTTTTGTAATACAAGGTATTGCTTTATAGATACGCTATCACATGATATCGTAGTTGTCGCATAATTTGGTTTAGTTTATTATGAACTGTATAATTTTTATGTTGACGCGGGGAAACGAATTTACGAACCATCACCCGCCCTGGCTGGGGTCCAGTTGTTATCATCTGGTTCATATTATTATCTATGTTATATTATATACTTATTGTTAATAAATATATATCATGCAGTTTATTAGTTTTTGAAGAAGGATTGTTCCCATGGAGGGGATATTTCTGCCTGTAGACGTCAGTAGTATATGAAAGGCTCCAACTTCTCGTTTGTCCCATTATGCTATTTAATCAAATATAAAAGTGGATAAACCACTTCGTAAGCACTGAATCCACTCCAGAATTAGGAAAAATCTTAAACAATACTACTTCTGTTACGGATTCTGTTGCGGTTTATTTAGTTAATTAACATAAAGCATGACGTTTCAGCAGCTGTGTTAGCAACCATTGTCGTGGGTGGAATCCATCAGGGGTGAAAGAAATCCTTTTCAAATTTTAGGAAGAGGATATCTTAGGAAAAGGCGGTGCCATGCTGCATAGGAAGAGTTAGTGCCCTGCACAATAGTGCATGACACAACATCGTCCTATGCAACGGAGTTGGGCCAGCACGACCTTGCGCTCACATAATGCCGCCGTAAAGTGACATCTTCAGTGTCACGTTTTGTGCGGTTTGTGAGTAGCCGGCGGCCCATTGGGGCGGGAAGGAGGGCAACGCATCGGCCTAGTAACTATATGGATGTTCATAGGTGTCGGTAGTCGTAAAAAGGCTCCAATTCCTCGTTTTCCCCTATTCTATACAAAAAAAATATATGAAAAAACCCGAGGAATATCTTTCTTCAATCTTAATTTTCTTTTTTTTTTTAAGTTTTCAGTCTATGGCTCATGACACTAAATATATAGACACACGAGGGCTTATTACTACCATTGCTTTCCCACTAACCCAACAATGCTAATCGCATTTCTCAAAATGAAGACATCAAAGAGCAGAAACTTTGATGAAATCATTGTCTTATAATGAACTAAGTTAGTACTGTAGGAATCGCCTCAGAGAGACCTTCGGGTGAAATAAAACCAAACCATTTAAAGTGATTTATAATAAAGTAATTTTATATCTTTTATTTAATGTCTTAAACGAATTTCTTGCCTTAGTGAATTTTACCAGCTCACTTAATTTATAGATATGAATAATTATATAATTAGGGATAGCCCATTAGCTTTGTATCTGTCAATATCTATTCCAAGGTTTCCCCAAATATTCAGTACGCTTTGTGAATAATATTGATAAGATACTAAGTTTATGTTTATTCTATTCTGATAAGAGGAAACATTTGTTTGTGTGTTTGTTTCCATTGAATAATCTCAAAAACTACTGGATCAATCTGAAACATCCTCTTACCATTAGAATCCTGTATTATCAGTGATGAACGTGGGCTATGCAACATGTTATATAGCGTAATGGGCTCTTTATAATTTTGCAAATTAATGAAGCTGAAACGGGCTGCGAGTAACACATGAAAGGGTATCACATCCATCATAAAGTTTTTAATCTGTGGAATGTTATCACGCCACGCTAACGTAGCCCTGCGCTAAGTACTGTAAGGAAAATCACTGTACACGTGTAGTATATGTGTGTACTCATTGCTGGATACATAAAATATATATTGCTGTATATACGAGGGGTGATTGATAAGTATCCGAAACGACAAAGAAAAACTTCAAAAATCTATTAAAAGCGATTTTATTTTTCAACGTATTTTCCTTTTACCTCTACGCATTTTGTTCAGCACTTCTCCAATGCCATGACACCACTTTGATAAAATGTTTCCTCTAAAAACTCAAGATACTCGTCTACGGCGACAACGACTTCATCATTTCATGAAACTCTTCTGCCACCTAGCCATTTTTTGAGATTCGGGAATAAGTAGAAGTCACACGGGGCCTGGGGAATAGGGGGGATGCGGTAAAAATTCGAACCGCAATTCATGACAATTGCAACCCTTGACGAGTACACAGGTGCGAGGTCGCGGTGATATAAAACTTTCTTTTTGGCTAAATGAGGCCGTTTCTTTCGGATTCTTACTTCACTTAATGTAAAAGAGGAAAATTTTTGCTAATAATCCACTAAAATAATCCCTCGAGCATCGCAAAAAACAGTCGCCATCACATTGCCGGCCGATAAAACCATTTTTGTTTCCTTCGGCGCAGGTCTTCTTCTCTCAGTCCATTGCTTAGATTGTTCCTTTGTCTTAGGAGTATAATGATGCATCCACAGACGGCCAGACCTGCTGGCGTCTTCGCAGCTCTGTCTCCCACGTTTAAAATCAGCTACCCAGGAGTGAATTGTACTCAATGTAGGAGCAGTATTGCCTAAAACACTGTCTAGCTTGACTTTAATCTAGGTTGCTGTTTTCCCTTTTAAAACGTAAAATTTTATCATGTTGACAAAATTCACGGCAGAGAAAGTTCTAGGTCCCCCTCACACAAATTGTATCAGTTTGAATAAATTCATAATTGGCGTTCTGTTTTCGAAAATAATAAATTTTGTTTGTCCATCTTTTTTTTTAAATTCGTCGTTTCAGCCAGTCATCAATCAGCCTGGTATCTATGCTATTTCAATCAAATCCGTTAGACCCGTCACAAGAGTAACAAATATTTTTACTTTCGCATTTATCACAAAAAGAATGCTTTTACAGATGGTTACATATAGGTACCACGTACCTTACCACTTCTATTATGTAAGAGACAGAACAGAATGATGAAGATATAATAATAGAATAGAAAACTTATATTGAGGATGTTAATTTTACATACATGGTTTACATACATCAAAATATCGGTAATTGTCTTATGTGTGTCCTTGTGAAGCCTATGGCGATCACGTATTGTGTAACTCGTGACGTCTCATGGCTTTCTGTTCGTCATAACCACAAACTTAACACCACAATAACACAATACATAGCGAAGTGACTAGAACTTGACAATTAATTTAATTGTTATCAATTCCACCAATGGTACGCACATAAACCGATAATCTTGCGAATTACCACTATTTGCATGAGCTTTACGGATCCCATCTATGAATAGTTAAAGAAGCGTCAACCAATTCACGGGGCTTAATAATGTAGAGAGCGCAGTGAAGTGACTCCAGGGACGGTTTAAATTATGTAACACGCCCATAGCAGTTCGCATTCACGACACGAATTCTACGCTCGTGATAAAAGGGTGTCCATTTGGAACGATGACTACAGGTTAGGAGGTACTTCGCTTTGTCGTACGTATTCCTGTTACAAGTTTCAACTTTGGTTTTTGGCGCAGGTATAAAAAGGTAGGCGTTAATACAATGAATTAGTGTGAGATATGGGAAAATTAAATTGAACATCAAATTGAAAAGTCATAAAACCTGACTGCTTCTTCTTCTTCTTCAATGATTCACCACTCCTATGACTGGCGTTAGCGCTCATGACGTCGTTGAGCGTGCTTGGTTGTCGATTTTCTTATGAGATAGGGGGCAAACGTGCAGGTGGGTAGTTTACTACCGCCGCCCATAGACATCTATTCTCTACATACCTATTATGTTGTGCATCAACATATTTGTCGATGCACAACATAATATCTGTGTCTTATAGACGCGTTGCCGGTCTTTGGGAAATAGGTATGTTCTTTTCGTGTATACCTCTAAGTCGTGTCGTGTTGTAAATACAGAGGTGGGCAGCTGGATCCACAGTACAGTTGTGCACTGCAAGAAGTGTCGTTCAAACTGCACTGTTGTAGCTTTACGGACGTCAAGGTGTAACTTAGAGGTCTGCCTCGATGTGCGAAGATGGAATTCCGCGGCTGGTATTGAGCCCAACAATTCCTCGGAACACTCCCCATAGAAAACACGGTAAATAACTTACAGTGAACCGACATCTCTTTGTAGAACCAAAGAATCGAGCTTTCCGGAAATAACTTGGTCGTCAACAATTCGACTCGGTCTACATTGTAAGCGGTCAAATAAAACGAGCTGATAATATTGGGGCCCCTGTCCAAACATGGGAGCAGTACTCTAAGTGTGGTCGGACCTGCACCTTGTAAAGTTGCAGTCGATGAGCTTTGTGTTCTGAAAGCGAGGAGATACCAGGAAAGGTGACTTTTTAGCGGTAAACGCGCAAACTTGAATCTTATGGGGGTTGAATTGGACTAAATGTAGTCGGCCCTATTCCGAGGCTTTGGATAACAAATCCTCGACTTCAGACACAAACAAGCCTGTTCCAATACTCGTTCATGTATTCCGTCTGTAGTACTGACATCTGCGCAACAATGAAGACCACTAGTTTGCAGCATGTCATTAATATACAGGAGAAAAACAGCGTAGGAGAGAGAACACAACCTTGGGGAACACCAGCATTTACAAATTTAAGGGCGGAACATGTACCGTCAACCATGACCTTTATGCAGCGATTTGTCAAGAAGCTAGTGATCGAATCGCAAAATTTCCCGGGAAGTCCGTATGAATAAATCTTGGGAAGGAGCGCTTTGTGCCAAACCCGATCAAAGGCCTTCGTTACATTCAGACTAACCTCCAAAGGGGCGGGGGGCCCTCGGTTTAAACTGACTCCGCCCACCGGTGCGTTAAATAAATTAGAAGATCACCAGCGGAACGTCCACGTTGGACACCGTACTGGCGGTCTGTAATTATTTGATAATCTTGTAAGTATTGCAAGAGCTGGCATTAGATTATTGATTCCATAATTTTGTAAAACAGTAAAGGAATTATCGCCATAGGTCGGTAATTGTAAAGGTGTCTTCCAAGAGCTGGGGGCTACGCCAACAGTGTAGGAGAATCGGAAAAGGCGCGTCAGTAACGGAGCCAAATCCTTAGCACATTTTCACAGCACAATCGGAGCATTGCCATCGGGCTCACTCGACTTATGAATAACCAGAAAAAGTATTGCTTTACGCACTGCACTCTGCCGGAACACAACATCCGGCATCGAGTAACCACACCGCAGGGCACTAGGCGGCGGATTTCTCTAATCAATCTAATAAAAAGAGAGCCCAGAGTTCGGAGAAGAAGAAAGAAGGGAGGGATGGCTTAGGAAAATTCCCTAGAACAATTCAACTTCCTTCTGCTTCCTTTGAACATCCGTCAGGAACACGTGCATTGTAGTCCCTTGAAGAGGGACCAGAATGCACGGGTTCCTGAAGGAAGGTGAACTAGATTTTATAATTTTGCTTATGTGCTCTTTTTTTGATTTGGCTCTGATTTGGCAATAATTTTTTGGAGGACCTAGAGGCAGAATTAAACTACTTCTTAAGTACTCTGGTATTTTCGTCCTGCGAACTCGCCGATGTTGCAAACGCTTGGTAACACTCCAGTTTACTGGAGAAGTGCCAACTCACAGAAGCGTCCAAACCAAGGTTGCAACTTGCCACCAATCGGCACCGCATCAGCGACAGTCTCCGCAACGGCATTAGGGTTATCCCACAGGCAAATCCGCTCCCATGGGTGCAGTAGCTGGTCCGGGATGGATGCAAGTAGCAGGAGATCAGCCGTCTGGACGTTCATTGAAAGAGGCCTATGTCCTGCAGTGGACCGATAGGGGCTGATAATGATGATATAAAAATAATAATATGCTCGAAAAACTTTATCCGAATTCTGACGCAGCTGGTTGAGAAAGCGTCTGTACGTTCCATCGCGCAGCGTTGAGCGCGAACCGTCTTGGAGTCGCACAAGCGAGGTAATCGACGCAAAGGTCCTCCGATGCACTTGCTGACATGATTTACGAGTACTTCGCTTGCCCTAAAACACTTTCAATGTAAGCTGATTTATTTTTCAAGCAGAAATGTCGGCATGTCGATTTTATAATATTATTGTTGTTGAGTTAAAGAAAATGAAGCGTAATTTGAAACGGTGTTAGCATCCGAATTTCTATATATCTATCTATCTAACCGAATATCCATCTATATTCTTATATATAAAGTAAAGACCTCAAGAACTGCGTGTATGTATGTCCTCGAGTTTCTCAAAATCTACTGGATGGACTTCCTAACGGTATCATCGTCGTGATACATGATCAGTAGATTCATCCACTACCCATTTACACTGCCCATGGGGGTAGGGCGACTCCTAAGTATGGTTTAAATATACAATCTGTCCCCCGGTATTCACGGGAAAAACCGGGATGGATCGCTAGTATATTATAAACTCTCATTTGAAGAGCTTCAGCCTTACATATGATGAAAGATAAAGAATATTTTTGATTGCAATTATGATTGAAATTTAAGTAAATTATAATCGACAAACTCCAATTCTAATCGAACTTTGAAAATTAGTAGGACATTCAAAAACCCTTTAAAAATATTTCATAATTTTGGCGCCAATAACTTAAAGGAAGGCGCTATTCACAATAGCTCAAATGGGAACAAAACCTTCAAGTTTATCATTATATATCATTATATGAGGGGTGATTTATAAGTATGCGAAGAGAAAAAGAAAAACTTTAATAATCTATATAAAATAATTTCATTACCCCAGTTTGATAAAATGTTTTCTCTTACCCCTCAAAATACTCGCCTGCGGCGACAATTACGTTAACATTTGATGAAAATCTTCGGCCACCTAACCATTTCTTTTGATAAGTGGAAGTCACACGGTGCCAGATCTGGGGAATAAGGGGGATGCGATTACAATTTGAACCGAAATTCATGGATCTTGGTAACTGCAACCCTTGTAGGTGGGAGGATGTGGTGCCATACATAGTTCATGACACTGCATCCTCCTATGCAACGCAATTAGGCCGGGACGACCGAGAAGGTACATCTCGCTCACATAATGCCACCGTAAATGACATCTTCGGTGTCGCATTTCGTGTGGTTTCTGAATGGCCGGTGGCCTATTGGTGTGGTGAAGGGAGGAGAGCAACGCATCATCAGCATAACATTTATATGAATGTTCATGGGCGACGGTGGTTGTAAAAGGGCCCCAATGGCTCCTTTGTCCCCTATTACATAAATAATAATAATAATAATAATAAGTTATACAGAATTAGCAAGAAAACCCTTTCTGTCCTTCGCACTGTCATTGAGAAGTATATTTAGCAGTAGGCAGGTAACGGTTGACAGTGATTAAACTATTTAATATAGCCACTTTTCAAATTACACAATGATTAAATACGTAGTTGTCTTCACGATAAGATCTATAACAATTGAATTATCACAAATTTGTTAAGTCGAAAGTGTAGCTGCAGGCAAAGTTGGTAATAAGCTGCCATCTACAATGTAGTAAGTTAGAGGTAAGTGAAGCTAAGGTTATGAACGTTAAATGTACCTGTGAAATATAAGATTTATTACCTTCTGTATGCTTCAGCTGTTGTTACGAGTTGTTAGCTTTCGAGTTGAATAACTTAAAACTTAATTAATTGGCACGCTGTTACAGGAAATGTTAAACATTTAAATTGAAAATCATCACATGTCTAAAACATAAAAATCTGTTTGTCTGTAAGTCGTTAATACAGAAGATATATTTTTGTGTGATAACGGTTTTCTAAATGATCTGTGACCGCACCATCCTATGGAGGGAAAGAGAGGACTTGTACCGATCTCTCGCTCGATGTCTCCGCCCTTTTAGAACATTATTGTGACTATACATGCGTGCAGTTAGCATTATCGATTTGCAGAATCTTGCCACATTGTGAAAGTAGAATCATGAAGTGATTCTAAATATTTATAAATACTTTTGTTTACAGATACAGTTTTATTTGGATGTTCCATAGTTAAAAATGTTAGGGAGCTTTCTAACATCCCTACTGTTTTAAAGTAAATAATAATATGTCAAACGAAGTGAAGTTAATGTCTTTAGTTAAATGGCGTGTGTTACAAGAAAGCGGACAAAAATGCGCGTTAGGAAAAGCAAATGACTAAAACTATTCACAAAGTGCATATTTTGTGATTCACTTCAGCTAAGAAGCTTATGCAAAACGTTATTTTTGAAACTGGTTACAACAGGCTGCTGAAACTTAAAGTATTTATTAGTAATCGTTTCCAGTGCTATTGATATTTACAGATAGCTAATATTTTAATATCATATACATTCTATTTTATTTTTTAATTAAGTAAAATTATACGAGGGTGGATTGAAAAGTATTCGGCTTAACTAAGAAAATAAACACATAATAAATCAGTTTTGTTTCTATTTTTTTACATAATCACCATCAAGCTCGATGCACTTTTGCCATCTCCCGTTTAAAGCATGGAGACCGTTTAAAAAAAAAGATTCTTCCTTAGATTCAAAATATGCGTCTCCTGCTGTTTTGACCTCGTCGTTTGTCGACAATCTTGAACCTCCCAAGTTCTTTTTCAGGTTAGGGAACAGAAAGAAGTCTGACGATGCCAAATAAGGTGAATAAGGCGTAATAATTCAAAATAACATATGCGGTAATAGTTCAAAGCCACAGTTTGGCTGTCGTAGTAAGACAAAGTAGTAATCAGTGGAGTCTATGGTCTAACTCTTTCCAAGATAATCAATCATAATCACACCCTTCGTGTACCAGAATACACAAAATCGCCTTATCCTTTTCAGAGGGTGTCGAACAAGGTATTCTCCGTTGTTTTGATTGTTGTTTTGATTCAGGCGTACAGTGATGAGCCCAGGTTTCATTAATTGTAACAAACCGATTCAAAAAATCATCTGCATCTGCTTCAAATAACTCCAAACAGTCACGTGAAATAGTCAATCACGTCCTTTTTGTTCAACTGAAAGCAGTAGCGGAACCCATCTCCTAGATTATTCAAAACATCATAGTGTTTGAATAATCTCGGCCATCTCTATGATTTCTAATTTGCAGTCTCCCATAATTAAATCAAGTACTTTTTTAATATTTTCGTCCGTAGTGGACATCGAAAGCCTTGCAGAGCGGGGTTCGTCTTTCACACTCTCTCTACCAAGCTTGAATTCTGATATTCATTTTGTAGCGGTGAATAAGACAGAGCAGAATATATTAAAGTACTGACCATATCACCATGATGGCTTCGGTGATAGCCCTTTTGTTATGGAGGTACTTAATGACGGCACGCTGATCGATTTGATAAAATCTTAGCTATGTATCTCACGCGTTTGGAACTTCACACAATTAACTAGCCTGAACGGAACTAATAATGAGGGTAGATTTAATATCATGAATCTGTGTTAGGTCGAGTAATTTTCAATCCGCCTAGTACAAATATTACTGGCCTGCACGCAAACTCATGTAATGCTCGCAATGGCATTGACCAAAAAATCAAAACAAAAAAAAGATTTTACATAAATGAATTTTTTTTTATAATTTAGATCAAATTTCTATCTCGGCGCAGTCGGTTAATAGTATAGAATATAAATTAATTACTATAATATAAGTAGTAACATATTCCGAGTGCTCTTACGGTGAAGGAAAACATCCCGAGTAATTCGTACATTATAATTCGACTTAATCTAAGATTGGGTTTCCCTACTTTATTGCAGAGGTCATATAACAGTTGCTTTTTGTAAAAACTAGCACCTCCAAATCTCCAAGATTAAGTAGCCGACCATGATATCCATTGGTATCGAAACTGGATAGTTATAGGATAAAAAGGAATGAAGAGTAAGCAATGTATATAACATGGTTAGACACAACTAACACGTAATAAACTGTTAACGCCTCATATTTTTACGGGAAAGGCGGCTGCCGGCTACATCAATCCCTTGTACTCTATCTAGACAGCTCTATTTATTTACTTGAGATATCAGATTAACGCATTCCACCCTTACCCTTTTAACGCCTATAAATCTTGGCACATTTATACAAAAGCATTTTGTGTATGAACACGCACCGCACGCCTTATCTATCGCGGCGAAATATGTTAGAACCTTTACAAACGTTCCTTCGATGTTTGTCATCTAATAATTATGTTACGCGTTTAGGAAAACGAAGTGTTGGTCGACCGTTCACCAGGTGGACCTGGGTGATCTCCGTGCAGTAGCCGGCCCGGGATGGATGCGAGTAACAGACGACCGGTCGTCTTGGCGTTCATCGAGAGAGGCCTATGTCCAGCAGTGGTCCGATAAGGGCTGATAATGATGAATAAATATTTAAGCGTTTCAAAGAAGTAGCAATTTTCTGCTAAATACGAGTGACGATTGCTCCACTATGAAGTGGAAAAAGTAGTTCCATTCTGGCTGGCACGACGGGGAGGTACCTCTCGCTAACATGACACCGCCGTAAAGTGACAGTTTCACTGTCGCGTTACGTGCTGTTTGTGAGTAGTTGGTGGCCTATTGAAGGGGAAGAGGAAAGTGGACTGGATAATACAATTACATACGAAGATAGGACCAACGTCGACTAGTAGCAAGCTACTGTACAGTGTTAGTGAAAGTTTTATCGACCAGTTTCCATTTGATTTAAACTAGTTTCCGATCACAATGCCTTATGTGGCCCAGCGCTCGATATGAATTGTACTTCATATTGCCAATGGACTTGTTAATGTACTTTTTGTTACAGAGTTTGTGTTAATGTGGAATGAAGTATGGTAGTGGACAGTATCGGTCATCATCATCAACATTATCAGCCCTTATCGGTCCTGTATATGAACGCCAAGACGACCGATCTCCTGCTACCCGCATCCATCCTGCTCCGGCTACTGCACGGAGATCGTCTTCCCGCCTGGTCGACCAACAAAACGTTTATTATCCATCGGTAGTTGATGAAGGAATTGTGACTGAATTAAATAAGAGAGTGCTGCCCTGCAAATACTGACGACAATAAATAGTAGTCACAGAACTTTATTTATATATATATATTTTTTAATAATCAGTCCCTCAGCGTGCCATGGAGATAGCAACGCTTGGTATTTCTCAGCGAGATATGGTCCGAAATTCGGAAATCCGAAAAAGAAACAGTGTAGCCGACTCAGAGAATCAGCAAGCTTAAGTGGCAATAGGCAGGCCACATTGCTCGCAGAACCGATAACCGTTGGAGAAGAAATGTTCTCGAGTGGCGGCCCCGCACCGGACGACAACAAAACAAAAAAAAAGCAATCAATCAATCATATGTTTCCTTTTTATAATATTAATATGGATATGGATAAACTTTGATTTGTTAAAGATGTAGTGCCATGCATAGTGCATGACACTACATCATCCCATGCAACAGGATTGGGCTGGCACAAACGGTGAAGTACCTCTCGCTCACTTGATTGACGCCGCCGTAAAGTGACACCTAAGGTGTCGCCATTCGTGGGGTTAGTAGTAGTAGTACCTGATATTTATGGGCGTAGGTAGTCGATGAAAGGCTTCGATTACTCGTTTGTGTCCCTATACTATAAAAAAATCCACATGTGTATATTCTCTTTTAAATGTTTAATTTTCTAGGCATAAAAGAATGCATAAGATAATGATTATATATCTACCTTCACATCTCATTTCGGAATTAAGGGTTCGTCTAGTACATTAAAGGAGTATACGTATTATTATTTGAAGTCCACTTAAATGAAAATCCTAATAAAATGTAGCCCTGTTTCTGGATAAAATTGTGGAAACGCAAAATTGAGCTTCGTAACAGAAGGCTCAAGTTTGAATTTCATTACAAAGCAATCGACGGAGGCATCGCATACATTAACCCTACAAGTAAAAATATATGACTAGCTACGATGTCGTCGTCCCCCAGACAGATCCTCCCCATGAGCCAAACGTTCAAGTCAGCGCCGAGGCTATTTCAGCCACCGCGCGGGCTGCCCCTGACGTCAGAGTCAGAGCGGTCCAACTGCTGTGGTAAATGAGTTGCATGTTTGCGTATTCCTCTACACTGTACCGGGAAGGAGTTATAGAGAATGTTGGTGCAATGTTAGAGCTGCAGCTCGACTCTACCGTGAGAGATATCCGAATGCCGAGCGTTGCCCAGTTCATCGAGCTTTTATAAATGTACACCGTTTATATCGTCTCTTTATTTAACACATCTTACGGAACACCTATAGGACGTTAGAATAATTTTGAGATAGTTTTATGACTAACTAATAATAAGATAAAATTTGCCGTCTCAAGAAAAAGAAAAAAATCTCCAAATAATTAGTAGGAATTTTACCATTTTGGAAAGCCCATTAGATGCAACAACTTCTAAGCCACTTGCCAAAACAACATAGTACATTTTTTTTCAAGACCGCCTGTTAAAGTTCAGTGATGAGGTCATCTACAAGTCATGGTTGGGCATAAAACGGATATTTTCTACAATTCCAAGGAAGTTGTATCCAAATTATGAATTGTAATTTGTAGGATATTTACCACACAAAAAAATAAGAACGTAGTTGATTTGTAGCCACAGTAGTCGTAAGCTCATCATAAACAATTTTAACAATTTTAAAAAAATCGCTGTCATTTTTAAACTACATGATTTTTTTAAAAATTTTATAAGAATCAACATAAC
>JAFELO010001023.1:217827-231488 GCA_017140195.1 Eumaeus atala | reverse complement strand
ATTAAAATCCTACTTTTTTTTTAAAACGTTTAGATCATTATGGAACTTCGATAATGTAGCCAAAGTTGTGAAGGAATATCAAAGTAAATCCTTATTTCGCAGCGAGAATTATTAACAACTCGACCCGACAGACGTTGTTATGTTATAAACTTAATTTGTTGTCATTACCATGACATTAAACAATGATTACCAAGAATTTACCATTTTTATATTTTTGTAAATCAAACAATTTTTGCCATGTTTCACGAAATAGTACGTAGCGTAGTAAATACCTTGGGGGGTTGGACAGCTAAGCACACCGTTGGTTAATTGTAAAACAATGAAGAAGACAGATCATTCGTTTTCTAATATAAATTTAAATTGTGATTAAATATTGATCTTCAGTTTATGCATTTAGATCTTCAGTTATTTTTTAGAAATGGGGGAAAATTTGAAATCGACGCCTTTTGACGGCTACCGCCAATCCTAGACATCAATATTATTGCCATACAGATGCGTTGCCCTCCTTCCCTCCCCCCTCTCTCTATTGGGCCACCGGATACTCATAAATAGCACGAAACGCGACAGCATATTAGTTACTTTAAGCCAGTGTCATGTGAGCGAGAGTTACCTCCCAGGTCGTGCTGGCCCAATACCACTGCAATGCAACATGCATACTCCCTCTTTCAGTACTTTACTTGATCGACATTAAGATTTATTTACTGTAGAATTTTACATAAATTTTCAATTTTATTTTTCGGTATTTTAATAACTAGAATTACGAAAAGAGAAAAGTAGTTTTGTTGTTAATATATAATAACAAGATTTAGTTACATATCTCAGTGTCGGATTCTTTGAATTATATTTATTACTGCCGCGTTTTTGCGACTGTTATTCGAAATACAGTGTAGCCAATATTTTAAATGAAACATATATTATATGTGCGAAATAAAAGAAGGGTATGAATTCCGAGGATAGCTCGTACAAACATCGTGACACGAGATTTTTATCTTTTAATATTTAAGTATAAGATTAGGCCTATGCGAAAACGCTCTTAGTGTCCATTCCTTAGGTTCACAGCAATATTACTCGTTACAATTAAGTACTAGACATTATAGCTTCAGACGCGTACGTTACTAAATTAACACCAGTACGCCGCGATACATCAACACCTACTAAAATCGATCATTACTTTATACATTAGGATAAAATATATATCATGGTGAGAAATAAAGTATTATTATTATTTAACCAAGGCATCAAGGACCAGACAATCATCGAAACCGTGTCGCTTAAGATTGTGTCTTGCTGTGAAGGCCGTAACTTATTGCTAATCTCCGAAAATTATGTTAGTATTAAATCCGTAACTGCGGTACTATTAGTCGTTGTTATGGTATATAGCCTTCCTCTATAAATGGACTATTCGTCACGAAAATATTTATTCAATTTGGGCCCATGGCTCCAGAAATTAGCGCGTTCAAACATACAAACAAACAAACTCTTCAGCTTTGTATTATTAGAATAGATTGGAAAAATATTTTTGTGGTATATAGCCCGTATATTGAGGTTACGCGATGAAACCCACGGGGCATGGCTAGTGTTCACAGAAATAGAATTTTAAGGCCTTTTAAATGCCAAATAAAAAGCTTCAATTATATCCGTGACATGAGGTTAATTTCGGAGATTACAATTAATGTTTTAATACACCAAACCCTTTCATGTGGGAGATTACATAGTTAAGTGAAGATTCATGTACTTATACACTATGAGGAACACAGTATGATAATGGGGCTGCTTCGTGGTACACTGGTGTGCCTTTTATACTACGGGTCGTGAGGTACAGGTTCGAATCCCGGGTCACGCAAAAAATTGCTACTACTGTTACAGGAGTACATATGTAGACGTCCATGACCTGACATGGATTTAGAACCCGCGACCTCTGGTGTAACAGTCGGATTAATCTCCACGTGTAGTTTATATAAGTATCCACTAAAACTACTGGACAAAGTTAAAATAAATTTTGCACAGCCATAGATTATATAAAAATATACTTTTATACTGAAAACTTTGATAGTACCATCGTATAAATTTTATTCGGTTGAAACCGGGCCACAGCTATATATATTAATTCCTAGTCGCGACAATTCTAATGTGGTAACAATTTGTATCATTCAAGCTTCAGTCTGTAGCCTATAACCATCCATATCGCTATACGACCCTTATAACTCACAAAGTATCATATAGCTCCATTGAATAGCCCCCTTTATTATATTACCATATGACGCCGGCTCATAAATCCATATGCTTTGGAGTAACAGACCTAAGTCCTAAGTAAATTTGTGACCGAACGCTTACGAAGGATGTCATCAAATATTATTACACGCTCCATCTCTGTCGTCCGTAATGTGGGTAAGCGAGAAGCCAAATGAACTTCCTACATTTAGGAGTGAAGTGTCGAAACTTAGTAATTATTCTAACAGTAAGCGTTCTCGGAAATTATAATATCTAAATTGACATTCGAAGCTGCTAAATAAGAATATATAACAATATCAGTGGACGTATCACACTACGTTGGCCTGAGTACCGTAAGGACGTGTGTTACACGTACTACACAACGGAAATATACTTACGATCTATATATATATTTAAGAAATAATATATATTTAAGATTTTTAATATAGAAATATATATAATACATCTATAAACATCCATGACCTATGCGGGATTCGAACCCGCGACCTCTGGCGTAACACGCGGACTAACCGCCACGTTACCAACTGAGCCAGCCGGCCGTCAAAAAAGCCAAAAAAAATAATGCAAAAATTAAAGTTAAATCTCGAAGATATTTCAACCCGTTCGATTTCACAATTCTGGTGGTTGCAGCAGTGCAGTAAGAGGTAGTACCGATGCTGAATTGGGCGGGCACGTCCAAGGCATCTCTCGCATGATACCGCCTTATAGTGATAATGAAGACGTCGCGTATGATGCGGTTTGTGAGTAGCCGGGAGCATTTTAGGAAGATGGATTGAAGCAATGCAAGCGCAAGTCACCAAAAACAACTAATTACTCATTTGTCCCCCTATGCCTTTTGTGCCGTGCCACCGGACCTAGGTAGGATCCGATGGGCATGAGGCATTCGGGGATGAATCAAACTCCTACCAAGACACCGCGAATGGCATCGGTCTACTGTCTGGACCTGGCAGCTACACGGCACCTTGGAGGTCAGTCTTCCATCATAATTCCTAGTCATAGTTAGGGCAGCATAAGTTGCGCATAGCGCATTTGCCACACCCTCAACCGTGTCTGCGGTGCGGGGCTTCTACCTCCTACCCTGAGGCCCACTTCGCGGCCCCTTCTAGGGAAATGGCCGTCTCACGGAAAGGGCCATCGCCTTCTAGGACCATTCCCTTTTCCACGGTCGAGCGCGGGAGGTCCGCCCCTATGTAGCTTTGTGTTCTACTTTAGGTTACCACCGTTTGGTAAATATTACTTTAGACGTTAATTATGTCTACATAATTGTCTAACGAGTTGCAATTGTTATTTTTCGTGACTTTGTAGTCATCAGTTATTCGCCCTACAAATTACGAGTACTTTTTTATTATTTCTCAAGCTCTTGAAATCCACATAAATGGGTAGTAGTAACTATATTAAATATTATTATCACAAAAACTTCAATTGGTGAATATTTTTTGTTGATTTTACATTAAAGACCGAGGGGAGGTCCTTACCCACCTCCACCCATGCTCCTAGACACCTCTCGGTATACGGAGCGAATCATGGGAGATGCATGTGGGCTTGCTCACTGGCTCTGTTCCCTAACGTACAATTCTTGACTCCCTACACATTATTTAAGTGCCCTCTCGTTATTTCACTATCCCATTTGTGGGGCCTGACACCACAAAGATAGAAGTTATCAGCAGTTTCGTCAGGTCTGACTATCTCGATGCAGCTAAGTCGTTAACTATCCTTGCTCTTCGCATGCCATGTATGCGAAAATGTTTTCAATTGCCTGAAGCTCTGTTCCGTTGCGACCAAATCCTGATGATAGACTGGGCCCACTGCATGCCGTTCAATGCCGTCCAACATGTTTCGCTCGTTTTTCGAAGGGAGGACCTATCGCTGCTTTTGAGAATAGGCAACTAACCCACTAAAACTACGACATCATCATTCATGGTCCCCCTAACATGCGGAGTAACTTCTCCCGTGATGAAGAATAGGTTCACTGGGCTGGCCAGTAACCGGTGTGTCAATTTGTTCATAGTTCTGGCTCAACTCACCACAGCGGCCGAAACTTCTAGAACTAGCTCACGTCTATAGTGACACGCTTCTCGTGCCGAATCCGACACACCCCAGGACCGGTTGGACGTCATAAAAATCCATTTGAATATTAATATAATTCATTGCACATTAATTAGTAAAAACATTTTAGGGCATTAATGCCTTTTTCATGATATTCAATTACATCTTCAATAATCTTTGTGAAGATGTTATGGCAATAGGATGACTTATAATCATAAAGGTTAACGAAGATATATTTGAATGTCATGAATTAAATTACGACCAGCTCTGACCTAATCCACAGAGAGAATTAGGTGCGTAAGTGAGATCAATGTCCGGAGAAGGTTAAAACAAAAATGTCTTCATATTTCCTGATAATGATTATCTTGACTAGTAATGGTGCAGTTCTTGAATATTAAATGGATAAAATAAGCAGAGTATAATTTAATATTGGTTACCAAGAGCTTTCTTCTACTATATGCTGTATATGATGTATCGGATCGCGGGACGGGAGCAGACCGCAACGGAATAGCATAAGCGTTTGGTGCATCTTCTTATGTGTGCATGCTTTGTAGTCTACTGGTAAGTAGTGTTATAGGGCGGCGTACACTGCGAGGCACGAGGGTGCACTTAGTCCATCGGTTCTGCGCCTGGTTTGTTCCGCGCGTGTCGCCAAGGAATAGCGTGTACTTGTGCACTATAGTGTGTCCTTTTTCTTGTAGATCCGGGGAAACGCATTTACGCGTCTTCACTGGTTCTGGGTGGATTCCAGTGGTGTGTGGATCTCGCGGCACATGATAGTGTCGATTACCCACAAAAACCACCGGGAGTACCATCATTACCGCCTTTGCTGAGGTGCCCCGGAACAATGTCATCAGGGCACCTCGACGGCTAGTCAGCTCTCAAGGGACCGACTCCACCTCCACAAATGGGTTTATCCCGCACTACAGAAAACCCCACCTTCTTTGTGGCAATGCAATGGGGTGAGGTTCTCATCCTCATCACTTACCCCGTGCGCAATAGCGCAGCCTTATTCTTTTTGCTCTTTAGTCCCTTTGCTTATAAGAGGGTACAAGGAGCATTCATCTTCTCGGTTCAATTCGCTTCGCACAAGTTGTCTCGGATCACCCCAGGCTACTGAGCCCCACCGAAACAACAAGGCTTGAACCATGGAGTATAATGTGGTGTTGGCTTTGTACATAGCCGCAGTATCCAAGATGTCACTAGCTAAAAGTGACTCGTCTGATAGTTTTAACATTTTTAACACACTTGATGAGCTTGACAGCTTTAGACTGCGTTATGTAATCTGTTTCCTTTATTAAATAGTTTATGGACAGATTATGATGATAATAGAAATGGCCGTTGTTAGCATTAATAATGGCGAGTACGATGGCATCTCAGCCCTACACCAGTTTGTAAGAATTAATCTAAAGACTCCACCACTAACGACTACACGATAAGCTTGAAAACTAATGTATTGTAAAATGTAGAAATAGTACGTATTATAAAACAAAGATCTCCAAATCTGTCTGTCCGAATGCGATTGATTTCACCAATGCATATTGCAGAGGCTTCTTTGTATACTATTATTGTGATTCAGGGGCGAAGCCGGAGCGAATCACTAGTATAATGTAAAATTATAATTACAAATTTTATCCACGTCGAAAAACAAGGGGAACAAACAACCGCATTAAAGTGTATTGTGTTGTTTTTCTTTCATGCGAATTTTAAACTTATTACTACTAATATAATAAATGACGAACTCTGTTTGTTACGTTATTGTTTCAGGAAAAACATTTCACTATAAAAAACAAATCTATATTTTTACGAAATTTATATACTAATAGACTAAGCATCAATACGGGGTTTCACCCGCGTAACTCCCGTCCTGTTAGTTGTAGCGGCATGATATATAGCCTATAGCCTTCCTCGATAAATGGATATATTCAGTACAAAGATAATATTTCAATTTGGGCTAGTCATTCCTAGGATTAGCATGTTCAAACAAATATACTAACTCTTCAACTTTATGTTATTAGTAAAGGTATAGAAGAAAATAAAGTGTTGAATTTATATAGTGCAAGTGAAATCGCCGGCAACATTTGCATGTGTGTGTAGTTTTTTGTCAAGACAAAAGTTACTAAGCCGGTTTGTATTATTGAGATAGATAAAAACTACATTCTGTGACAACATACGATGTAAACTTTCGGTTATGTTATATTATGCAAGTGAAATCGTGACACGGGACATGATTCTGAATGAAGTTGTTAGTACACGGATATTGGATACAGCAAGGAGTATGAAATGTTTAAAAACCGCTACAAATTCCATTAAAGCCATGGAACAGTAATTTGATAGTAATCACATAGGTGGCCCAGTTTTATTAGGCATTTCAACACCAAAGCGGAGCTATTATAATGCTAACACCACGTAAGTTGCGTGGTAATGTATTTACGTTTCCTTTTTTTTTGGTGACGAAGGGGAATGCATTTACGAATGATACCTGGGAGCCCGAGTAGACCCCTAGACCCACATTGGTCTCGGCCATTGGGTAGCAATACGAACTAAATAAACCCCTACTACGGGAGTCTGTAGCCGCTTCAGTGGAGGGTCCCGGATCTGCGGACAACAGGACCCGTCCAGCGACAGCCTGGCCTCGGCGAAATGGCCAGACTTCGCCTCCTCGGGGACTGTCCGGCTTCGCTATGACAGTCCCCACGACGCCGTGTCTTGATGAAGTGGACCGGGTTCCCATCCCGGCCCGACACGGAAAACAGGGGCACTACTGAAGGCGCTGCAGATAGCACCTTCTTCGTACCTCCATTCGTCGTTGACGGGGGGGGAGGCCTCGTTGGCTGCTTCCTCTCTCACCTGCTCGTGTCGGCTTCCTTCTGGGACATGACGGTCTCGCAGAGGGAAGCCATCGCCTTGGTAGGACTCGTCACTGCCAAGCATCGCGACGATGATGTTCGACTTATCTTACGTTACCTGCTTAGGTGAAGAGTTAGGCTTCAAAATTCACCGGGTGCTATATATGTTTACCATATTCTTTTAATGTGACTTTTGTCTCTCCGTTTTCATCCTACAATGAAAATATGTTTTTTTTTCTGTCAATATGTACGGCGAATTTTAAGAAATCGATCTACTTTGCGAGGTTTAGGATTGGAAGGATGGCAACGCAACGGCGTAGTAATTATGTGGATGTTCATAGTCGTAAAAGTGCTCCGATTTCTCGCTTGCCCCCTATTCTGTAAAAAAAAGATACTTATATATTGTTTTGAGATTGATTGTATATGTTTAGGACACGGTGGGCAATGGTCCTTAGCAACTAGTGCAACGTAAATATCGCTTATGTACGTAGTAAACTTCACAGAATTTTCCTGTCATTATTTTCAGACGATGTTTACCTACACCACAAGAAACGTGCGCGCTGATAGCTACGCATCATCAAAAAACGCATATATCTTGCCAATCAGCGCTAACGGTGCGCGTGCCGTCGGCGTGAGACTAAAATCAGCCTAAGACAAATTAAGTAATATTTTAGTCAGGTACCTATTTATTTACATATATAAAATGAGAATCGAGTACTGAATATGGTCTGTGACTTTCTACACTGTCTTACACACACCCAGCTTAGACTTTAAATGGATAAACAAATTTATTGAAACAATAAGAGCCGTTACCGATATCCACATAATAATATGCTATATACACTTGCTCTATTAATAAACCCTTAAGAGTCTAACATTTTTCAATGTTTATTTAAAGAAAAAATGGTAAGAAAAACAAAATGCAAATTACGTTATATGTCCTTTCCTAATGTTACAAAGCAGTATTGTGATGTTTTTTAAATTAGCTGTAACAAATTGGTGCACAATTAAATGTGTTGTTGGACGTGGACTGATATACAACCTGTTTGCAGAATTCATCAGCAGATTGTGTCTTACGCAAGACCCGAGTGGGAAAAAATGAGACAACCGCCCCTCCCAGGCGAAATTTATTGGCTTTGGCAAAACATCGAATAAAATTCTACCTACATTACAAATTTATGTGGGTTAGGAGTATCATTTTTGTTTGTAATTTTAATTTTTTTCTTTTCATTTTGTGGTATTGCTGTAGTTTTATTATACTCGTAAGTGATGAAACGGCTGAAAGAAAATAAACTAGGTCCTGTAGGATTTAAAGGTAGCAAACTGTTTTGCAGTAGCCGCCCCGGGATGGACACGAGTAGCAGGAGATCGGTCGTATTGACGTTCATTGATAGAGGCCTTTATTCAGGAGTGGATGGATAAGGGCTGCTATCGACGTCGATGATGAGACTGTTTTATCCTTTTGTGTATCCTGTGTGTATTCACAAATAATATGCAACAGTACGTTGAAGTTTTTTAGGTTTTTTGTGCACGAAAGGTTTATTATACCAGGTTCAATAGAGAGTGTAAATCTTTTATTTGAACTGAAGAAATTAAGCTAATAAGTAGGACTCTGTTTGTAGGTCTGTCACTGGCTGTATCTCATGAATCGCGATAGACAGACGGTTGAAAAAAGATGGGGTATTTCTGTTTGCCGCTATACAAAAATTAATACAAAATAATCATCATCATCATTATCAGCCCTTATCAGTCCACTACTGGACATAGGCCTCTTTCAATAAACGCCAGGACGACCGATCTCCTGCTACTCGCATCCATCCCGGACCAGTTACCGCACGGAGATCATCTTGTCACCTGGTGGACGGTTGACCAACACTACTTTTTCCTAAATGTGGCCTCCACTCCAGAACTTTACTGGCCTATCTGCCATCTGTTCTTCTGAGTGAGTTCATTGCCACTTCAGCGAGCTTCGTCGCATTCGTCGCGTGATATCGGATACATTAGTTCTCTGCCTTAAGACTTCTTTACAAATTCTGTCGGACAGAGAAACGCCCAATATAACACGTTTAATATTTCGTTGAGTAACCGCAAACTTGCGGACCAGTCCTGAATTAAGAGGCCATGTTTCGGCCCCGTAGGTCATCACGGGGAGGACGCATTAGTTGAAGACTTTTGTCTTCAAGCTCTGCGGTATAGGTGACGTGAGAATGTGACAAACCTTCCGAAATGCTGCCCAACCCAACTGAATCCTTTTATCGGCTTCCTTCTCGGAGTCATGTCTACTTAATTACAATAGTTGCTCGTGGTAGACGTATTCGTCTACGACTTCGAGAATAGCACCATCGACGTTGACTGGCCTAGAGATAACGTGTTCGTTGAGCATGACATTTGTCTTGTCGAAGTTCATCCTAAGGCCAATACGTCGGGAGCTCTCCAACGATTCGGCCAACGCAACGATAACGTGGCTTAAACGAAGATGTGAGAGGTACTCGCCGTTAATATTTATGCCGCATTCTTGCCACTGGGCAGATTAATTAAACTGTTAAAGTCTTAAGGACATCCTCCAAAGCATTATTGAACAGTTTCGGGGCAATGACGTCCCCCTGTCGCACTCTTCGATGCAATTGAATTGGCCTTGTTTGACCTCCTGAAATCAGAACGGACATAAAAGCTGCGTCATACAATGCTCTCAGTACTTCGACGTATCGCCAATCGACCTGACATCGATGTAAAACTTCCAGAACAGCCCAGGTTTTGACAGGGTCAAACGCTGTTTCATAGTCCACAAAGACAAGGCACAGCGGCTGATTGAACTCATGTGTCTTTTGTACAACTTGTCTTATGGTGAAAATGTGGTCCATGGTACTAAATCCTCTGCGAAACCCAGCCTACTCCGGTGGCTGGAATTCGTCAAGCTTTGTGGTGAGACGATTCGTCAAGATTCTTGAGAATAACTTGTAAATATGGTCAAGAAGTGAAATTGGTCTGTAATTTTGAAGAAGTGATTTGTCATCCTTCTCGAAAAATGAAACAACGTCACTTCCACCTGGAAGACCACTTCTTGTCTTAAAAAAACAAAATAATCTCACTTGATAAGTACGCCCCGCTGAAGGACAAAATTAAAAATCTTTTTTAGCTCTCGTAACACAGGTTCGCCTCCTGCCCTAAGAAGCTCGACTGTAATTCCGTCATTCTCCGGTGCGTTTCCGTCTTTAAGCTGCGCAAGAGCCAGACGAATTTCACTCATGCTGACGTCCGGAAGACCGCCTTACAAATGATCGTCGCTTAGGATATAGGGATGAGGAGCGTGCGACGTATACAATTGCTGTAGAAAGCTTCGATCTCTGATAAGATCTCAGGCTTAGAAGAAACGGTAACCACAGTATCAGTCCTAACCTTTGTCAGATGACCTCTTCCAAGCTTCTCAATAAAAACCTTCGACCCTCTATTCTGCTCAATCGCATCGGTAACCCGTTGCGTATTTGAGCAGCGAAGCTCCCGGCGTATTAGTTATCGGATTTGCTTAGAAAGAAGCTTGACATCGGCAGACGTAACGTTTTCGTGTCCACTGCGTTCCCTCATAAGTCCATGTATCTCATCTGATGGTTTAGCTTTCCTGCTCGTACACTTACTCCTACAGTATCCTTCACCTACGTCCAGCACGCAACCAATTACGCCTCTCATGACCTCGTCAATTGCCATGGTAGTTTCCAACGTATCCAGGGCATCGAACCGGTTTCTTAGTACCAGTTGGAATTTTTCGGTGTCTACCGTAGTTAGCCGGAAGTTAGGTCGGAGTATTGACTGTCCTAAACGGACACGCCCGCGTCGAAAGTCTATATTCAGAGAGCCTTTAAACAATCGGTGATGATCACCGATTGTTTAGAGGCGATTCTTGTCATAAACCTGTTGATCACGGACACATCTCTAAATATATGCTTTTGGTCCGTCATAGTAAAGTCTATTTCCTTCCTTGTCACTGTATCGGGGCTCTGCCATGCCCACTTCCTATGGGGCTTCTTTATTAAAATAGGATTCATTAAGAAGAGAACCTCTTTCTCGAGGATGTTTACCAGTATTTGCCCCATGCGATTTCGGCTTCCGACTCCATATGGTCCCAGACTCGATTCGACACCATTTCGTAGTCCCACCTCGGCATTAAAGTCCCCCATAACAACATTGAATTGTGCCCTACAGGTGTTATGTAAAACCTTTGAGACATCCTAATAAGTTGCCTCCACGTCGTCATCTGAATGTGTCGAGGTTAGTGCGTATACTTGTATCACTTGTGGAATCCCACGCCACCTTGTGATGGTGTGTCGCCTTCCCTGAAGTAGAATAGGTGACCCGATGGCAGAGTTATGGTGTCCTCGGCTTGTCCTTGGACTTCACACAGCCCCAGATCGTGCCAACGGATTTTTCCGAGTTCCACCACCAGCTCATCCAAGTGGTTATCTAGTTTGAGAGTTCGTACGTTATACGTAGCCAGGTCAAATCGGTAGTAGCAATCCGTGGCACGGAGATTCGTAACACCCCTTTGTTCCACCGTTACCGTGGGGTAGAATTCTGCTGTTGTCGTACATTAAATGTAAGTGCACGTAATTGACACGCTGAGCAGGCGGATTGGTAATCGCAGATTAGGTTTCGGACCGGGTCGACTGCTGCCTGTCGCTGATCCGATTGTTGCTACCGCCATTAATCGGCGCGAACACTGTTCGCTCCCGTCAAACGTCAAAAAACGACGGGACACCAAACCACCAGGTCGCTGAACCCTTCTAGATCCTAAAAGGCTATTGCCCTTTGACAACTTGTGCGTCACCCCGGGCTTGGATTGAGGGTGGGGGTATTTTTTGGCCGCCCCCACACAGCCACTACTAATAATACTCACAAACACGAGCTCCCATACAACAGACGTGTTTATGCCGTTTTTCCAACAATAGTAAGAAACCTTTGGCACGCGACTCCAACCTAAATTAGCCGATTTCTTATTTAGGTATATCCACCTAGAGCGAAGTATTTACTAATAACATTATCTCCCCAGCGATTGTGTTACAGTCCCTTATCCCCGCTCACGGAAGCTTCCGACTTTGATGGATGAAGTTAAAGTGTTGTTCCATTTGTAAGCGAACACTGTTATTTCCTATCCCAAATGTATGCATTTACGAACTATACCGTTAAAAAAATACTGATTTTATAGTGTAAGGGAGAAACGAGAAGTCCGGGCCTTCTTGTGGCTACTGACGCACACAGACATATCATTTCTCCTGTGGTTATGTTATACCCTATTATCGCCTTTTTGACTTTGACGGATGAAGTGAAGTTCCAACCATTCCGTTTAATTCCGTACCTCGCCTAACTCACCGATCCGATTTGGCTGAAAACCCACCTCTACCTCTTACAATACTTGTATATACTGTGGAAATAGTACAGACATATTATTTCGTTTTTTCAAATGTCAATTCGGAAGGGTCTCAACGTACTGTTCAAATCAAGAAACACATATCCATGAAGTGAACTGAAGAAAAGCTTAGAAGTAAATTAATCCTTACCATGTAAAATGCTGGGGCCCCTTTTACCAACGTTTTCAAAGCTTTTCTTCGTTAGATGATAATAAAGTAATGAAAAATTTCACATCACTGAATAGTTTATAATCTAAACTTGGACAGCTAGGATATCGCGATTTGTGTGGTTTCTGAGTTTCCGTAGGGCAATTAAATCATGGCGCCCAACACGTGTGCATTACAAATATGCGAATGTTTATGAACGTCGGTTGTAGTCAAAACACTCTGAGTACGATTACTCACCATGTCTGACCCCTAAAAATATTTTAAAATATAAAACATAAGTTCGTATAGTGTAAACGACATCTATCGGTTAAGTTTGGTAGATACAACCTGAACCTCGAGGTACTCAAGCCCGCCGTACGTTTGTTAACACATTTCACTCTGTCTTGGCTTACAGTTACACAAATGTTCTAATAGATGTCACTTTACAAAATATTATGATAGGTACAACACGATCAACTGGATGTTTTGAGTACAAAAGGTTACATATACTCAATTATCTCAAAACCTATTGAATGGATTTTCATGCTGTTTTCACTCATAAATCTCTAGAGCTGTTCCGAAGGATGGCAGTATATATTCTTTTAGGGCAACAATCCGCCCTCTGTTGTCTACGGGCGACACCGGGATGGATCTATATCCACTATTGATATAAAATAAAGCAAGTTTTGTATCTATATATCTAATGGTGTAGACAATGATTTTCATGACCTCTGTGAGTCCTCCTTTCTGGCCATTAATATGCCGTTAAAGTACAATGTTGCCACTAAATCAATTGTGGTGTCCATCTCCATGACTTTTGGACCCGTCTAACGCACAAACAAACTTCTGGGAAAAATGAAGTTGAAGTTTGTCATACACTTTTATGTGATTTTTTTTCGCTGGGTAGTGTGATTAGGCATCCGCATAAGGACGTCAATTCATGATGGTGTGTCGGACTCTGGAGCTAAGAGCACCCCCCCCCCCCCCC
>JAFELO010001023.1:199525-217794 GCA_017140195.1 Eumaeus atala | reverse complement strand
CAATATCCGCTAAACCCCAATGGTGTTCTTTCTCGTCCGCTTCATATGACAATCTCTCATGTCCTATACATTCAGTGAGAGAGAATTATTGATTTTTTTTAAATTCACGCTTATATAACATTTCATGTTGACACTGGGAAAGAGGTAGTGCCATGCTGCATTGTAACGGAATTGGGCTGGCACAACCGGGGAGGTACCACTGGCTCATATAATACCGGCGTAGAGTGACATCTTCAGTGTCGCGTTTCATGCGGCTTGTGAGTAGCCTGGTGGCCCATTGCGGGGGACAGGAGGGCAACGCATCGGCACAGTAATTATATGAATTTTCATGAGCGGCGGTAGTCGTGAAAAAGCTCTGATTGCTCGTTCGGCTCCTATTCCATAAAAAATTGTTACCTTGGGATATATACATCTATTCGGCCAAGACCGCGAGACACAGCTACTGTTACGTAGATCACAACTTAATACATTATTAAAAATCAATTAATTACTTACAAGACTACACGAACGAAGTCGCGTGTTATGATTAAGCTGTTTGCAAGCCAGTGGAGTGGTTCTTCAAGAACTCGGTTCATCACTACGACATTGGCCTTGACCCAGCTCATTATGCCAAATTCAAATTTCAACTACAAACACTTGAAAAACCTTATGATGAAAATGTATATTTATTATTCTTGAGCTACATTCTATAGTATTTGCATACATTTGAAAGCTCATTTACATAAAAAAACACTGTAAAGTTTACCGCCAACTACACGTCTAAAATCTATTTGTCTATCATCCAACTCCGATATCTTTCTATAAGCCATCACAAGCCCCCTAACATGGATGCCCCCCGCACTGGATGTGTATTCTGATTTTGACACACTTCACATTGTCAATCGTATCAACGTCATCTGCAATAGTGGACAGCTTCCAGTCACTGGACGAAGTCGACTGCCAGCATTAATAAACATATTATATATCATGAATTTGTACAAAGTTATATATAAGTCTTTTTCACTGTGAAAGAGATGGTGTAAGAGTAGATTGCCCGGTTGCCATTTACCTTGCACCATCTCTTCAAGCGGATGTCATGATTGGAGAAGGAACATGAACTAGTAAAAAAGTAGGTTTACATTAATGTAAGTTTTAAACCTTACAAAACAAAACCCCCGTTGCCGCTTGTTCCATAAAAAGGAATGATTAGAAACATTTTTAAATACTTAGACTCTTTTCAGCCATGAAAATAAAAATAAAAAAAGTGAGTAAGTTTTTATACAGAAAAGGAAGTGAGTATTAAGGAATGTATTAAGTATATCCAAGTACTTGGTGGGTTTCACCGCAGTACTAATGCAATAATGCTTAATTACATTTCAAACGAATTATTCTAAAATATATTTACTTTACATGGATACTTCATAAAGGATGGTACGTGTGCGCTGCTTTTTTGCTCTACTTGGCGGGGTCTCTTCCGGTCTTCAGGTGACCCAAATCAAAAGTGACATGATAACATTTGATTAGAGACTAGCATCCCGCCGCGGTGTCATTCAGACATTACTCCGGGTCTCTTGATGGTAGCGTCATAGCCTGTAACTTTCCTCAATAAAAAGGGTGTAGCAGGTGAATAGGGAGATAAGAGAGCGAGAGGTATGGACTATACACAAAAACAATTTTTCAATTCGGGCCAGTAGTTACTGAGATTAGCGCGCTCAAAAAATAAATAAACTCTTCAGTTTTATATTATTAGTATAGAAGTTTTTTTTATAGAAAGGGGGCCCAAACGATTAATCGGGGCCTTTTTACGACTACCGACGGTCAGAACATCCACATAATTACTATGTCGTTACGTCGCAATCCTTCGGCCCAATCAATGAGTCACCTGCTACTTACAAGCCGCACGAAACGAAACACTGTAGATGTCACTTTACGGCGGTATTATGTGAGTGAGAGGTACTTCCCCGGACGCGCTGGACCAATTCCGTTACATAGAAGTCTGTAGTATAATGTACTATGCATGGCACTACCTCCTCCCCTGTAGCATGGCACTTCCTCTTCCTAAAAAGTATATATTTTTAGCATTAATAATATAAGCGACAAGGTAAGGATGTTAGTTGTACCTACCTTCCTGTAGCTACTTCGCAAACACCTTGAAATATTTGCCTGATATTAAACATTTTTTTCGCCACTAAGTAAATACGCTTCAATCAATCAATATCAGACCTTATCGGTCCACTGCTGGGCATAGGGCTCTTACAATGAACGCCAAGACGACCCATCTCCTGGTACTCGCATCCATCCCGGACCGGCTACTGCAGGAAGATCCTCTTGCCACCTGGTGAACGGTCGACCAACACTTCTTTTTCCTAAACGCGGCCTCAACTCTAGAAGTTTACTGGCCCATCTGCCATCTGTTCTTCTGAGTGTGTGACCAGCCCATTGCCACTTCAGCGAGCTTATTCGTCGCGTGATATCGGATACCTTAATTCTCTGCCTTATGACTTCGTTACGATTTCTGTCGGACAAAGAAACACTCAACATAGCACGTTCAATAGCCCGTTGAGCTACCGCAAACTTGCGGACCAGTCCCAATATAAGAGGCCATGTTTCGGCCCCGTAGGTCATCACAGCGAGAACGTATTCATTGAAGACTTTTGTCTTCAACCTCTGTGGTAGTGACGAAGCTTCCGAAATGCGGCCCAATTCAACTCAATCCTTCTTCAAGCTCTGCGGTATAGGCGACGTGAGAATATGACGAAGCTTCCGCAATGCTGCTTCCGAGTACCTGACGTAGGAGACACCGTGATTAAAGAAAAACACTGTTAAGCTTAAATAAATATATATATAAGTATTAATTTTAAATTGTCATCATATATCTCAAAAGATGGCTTAGAATTTGCATCGGCAGTCGCCAGACAGTTTCTGCACGTCAACCCTCGCACAGCCGTATTAAGTGTTATGTGCCAAAGCCGTGGCTATTGGAACGCCATAAAGGTCGTACATTTATTATCTTGTATAACTTTAAACTTTTATAAAATTGAATAATAGGCTAATCGGTCTATTAAATTTTCATAAAATGTAGGAGTATTTCCTGTTGTTAATGGCTTTGAAAAATATTTTCCCCCATTTTAATCGCAAAGCGCAACATCAATTTAAAAACCAAGAGAGATTGAGATTTGAATGGAAACACCAAATCACTTCCATCCAGAATGTAAAAATTAAATATGTTCATTAGATATATTATGTGTAATAATATGAAAATAATGCAATAATGACACATGGCTAACAGAGGGGTGATATAACTATCACATTTATCACATTTTTAACGGATGCATCCCATCAAAATGTATGCACAAACAAACGAGTGTGGTACTTGCACCACATGTTTTACAAAAACTCTTCTTCTTCGTTCCAGCCTAATAACGCTTCTATATCAGATGATGTCGGGACGTAACTAATGTCCAGAACATTATTTCACGAGGAGACCAGTTTTTACGCAGAGCGGCTGCCATCTGACCTCTGCAACCCAATAAATAGTCTAGGGCCAAACCTAGATTAGGTTGAATTCGAATACACGAACCCGGTATTCCCTGCTATGTTTTCCTTCACCGTAAGAGCGAGCACTCCGAATATGTACGTAAGTTAGAAAAACTCGTTAGGAAGCTAGTCACTTAAGTACACGTGCCATGTGGCCGGATCTCTTTTTAGAGCAGGTGAATAGGGGTATAAGTGAGCGAGAGGTACCTCCCCGGTTGTGCCCGCCCAATTCCGCTGCAATGCAGCACGGCACTACGTCTTACTGAAACACATTTAATAACTGTTACAGATAATAAGGTTTGGATTGGCATAAATATTTGCTTTGCAATTCTTGCTGTCTCTCTCCATTTATGTAAAGATACTGCAACAATAAATTAAACACTTCATCATACATGTTACGCTGAAGAAACATAATTCTGTAACAAGTTTTAGGTTGATTTTAGTCTCACGCCGACGGCACGCGCACCGTCAGCGCTGATAGCTACGCGTCCGTACGCGTCGCGCGTCGTCCCCACGTAGCTGTCGGCGCTGACGATCGCACGAGCGCCTCTGCGTTCAATGAGCGTTTTAGTATCAAGCGGAGCGGACGTCGTCAGCGCGTACTGCCATGGCGAATCGCGAAGTGGATACTGTTTATGAAACAGCTAGACGTACTGATGAATAATTATATTATGTTTAATTACTAATAATATGTCATTTATGTTATTTTTTTTGTCTTACCTATAATATGAAACACAACAATAATAAATACCTATGTTGTTTTCTTACCTATGCTTTGCCATGATCACACATAATTATAAAAGGAGTAAATATGTTTTTTCATACCTCAAAGTCACCATTAGTCGTTCAACCGGTGATATGGGCACGATTCGTAAGTTGCAATGGAGCAGTTTATCCTGTATCTTTGCCAGAAGTTCGTCAAAAGTTCTAGTTGACATTTGAAAGTAATCAAAGAATTTACTTTCGTCAGCCCTCAAAGTGCCATATAACGAGACAAACTCTCCTGCAATGGCTCTCTGCTCAATCAATGGATGAACATGGAGTCTTCGTCGTCGCCGGTTTTTATTTTTTTGGGATACATAGTACAAAGCAGCAATAATTAATACACTCCGCATTTTGTCGTCGTCTGTACGGTAAGGCGGTCAGTACGATACCAAAACGAGCCACGCTGAGCCTCAGCGCTGACAAACAACGCGCTGAGCTATGAGCGCTGACGGTGAGCGTGAGACTAAAATCAGCCTAAAACGAGCCATGCTGAGCCTCAGCGCTGACAAACAACGCGCTGAGCTATGAGCGCTGACGGTGAGCGTGAGACTAAAATCAGCCTAAAACGAGCCACGCTGCGCCTCAGCGCTGACAAACAACGCGCTGAGCTATGAGCGCTGACGGTGAGCGTTAGACTAAAATCAGCCTTAATGTGTAACATTTATGAAATCATTACAGTCGTCAAGGGCGGTGAGTCCCCGGACAAATATAATATTAACACACGGTGCACATACACAACAACACTGACACACACAATACAATACAATTAATAATTTACGCAGCAATGCGTATTAATTAAAGCTTGTTCCAGTCTCGAATTGAATAGCAATTATTAATTTTCCTGTCGAATATAGGTATAAAATTTTCGTTTTCTCCTTTACTTCACAGTTTCACTGTTGCATGGTTCCCACGACTGTCTTTTTCATTTAGTACTAGTTACCTCGCGGTTATATAAAACCATTTGGAGTAATTACCCGGTTAAAACCGAGGCATAAAATGCAAAGAAGCATAAAATAAAAAAAAATATATAAAGAAGGCATAAAATTTCTCATTAGTCTGCCTGGTGTATCTCGGTACCTGGGTAATAGAAGCTATCTGAATACCAAAATTTTACTTGATTGGTCAACTAGTGACGGCTGTGAATTGATTAGTTAGTCAATGGGTCATACGCTAACCCAAACTCATAATGGACTTGTTATGGCGTTTGATTAATAATAATACGCACATTTATATATATTATAGTGGGATAAATGAGCAGTCAGAGCGTATTGCTAACTACCGACGCTCATAAACTTCCGCATAATAGTTATGCAAATACCTTAATCGGATATTGCTCTAATCGTGGGTGAAATCTGCATAAAAGTCCTTCAATAGTATCAAATAATATTATTTATATTTATTTGTGACGGACTGATTTTCGGAACACATTTTGTTTTATGTGAATATATAAAAGGAAAAGAAGCATTTGATCCATACATGTGTAGTCATCGTTCCTTCTTCAACCCCGCCGTAAAATAGCAAATCTTGTTGCGTTTCGTGCGGCTTGCGGAGACGAGGAACAGAGTAATGCGTCTGCATGGCAACAATAATGTATATGTCTATGGGCGTCGATAGTGGTCAAATGCTCGCATTGTTCGTTTGCCCCCTTAATATAAATAAAAGCGGCCACCGGAAACACCGTGTTGTCCACCGCAAAGAGCGTATATTGTGAGCGAGTGGCACCTCCCTAGTCGTGCCAGCTTGGTTCGGCTGCAATGCGACAATGGCATCTGGATTCTGCGCACATTTATAGTGTTCCCTCAACTGTGTCATCATAGCTCGTTTTACACGTACCACACAGGATATACGCCAGGGGTTCTCAAAGTATTATTTCACTAGAAAATATACTTAGTAATACACAATGTTGACTTAAGAATAAATGAGAGTAATTAATCGTCCTAACTGTAAACTATGTAATAAAATTTAATTATTTTTTAACTATGTAGCAAAAGCTTTGCCACGTCAGCTGTGTTTTGTGTCAAGAACAAGCTATTGACACTGGATACAACAGGTGGTACGTTTCACCTAGTCATGAAATCTCAGCCAGCTCTTCCAGTGACCACAAGAATGCAATGCCCAGCTGCTATATATTTATCGCGTCTTTTCAACCGTGAAAACAACCGTAAAAGTCGTTTTATTGTAATAAGTAACATTCGCGTTAACTTTAGACGTCAATGTACTACTATGCTTGGTATGCTGCTATGTACTGTATTAAGTCTTACATGAGAAATATTTCGAGTAGCTGATGATAATTAATAATATTTTGAGATGGCGCCCCTGCCATCAAAATATTATTCATGTGCTGCGTACTGATAATCTTTGGGAAACACAGACATAGGCCATATGATAAGTTACTACTACCTCATAAATTATATAACAGGGGTGGAAATTGTAATAAATAATTTATTTGACGCTCAACATGAAAGCGTTTCACAATTAATTACGTGGCCTGTTAAAATAATTTCATCCTTTCTAAGCTCGCTTATGTTAGGTGTATAAAGTATTCGTTCTGCCACCCGTCACGACGTCTGAAGAGGAGAGAAGAGGGCACCGTGTTCAGTTCCAGGAGGCACGGAAGGAGGGTCGGCTCTTCCTGCTACTAAAGACGGGAAGGCCTTTGAAAGAATTTTGGCTTCCCGATTAGTTCGGCACCTCCAGGAGGAATCGGGGCTCGGACTATCTGAGTCCCAACTCGGGTTCCTAGCACACCAGTGACGGGTGAGGCGGAACACAGGAGGCGGTGGTCGCAGTGTCTTTGGACATCGCAAACGCCTTCAAAAGTCTGCCGCACAGTATGTTACGGGATGCATTCAATTTTTTCGGAGTACCCCGTATCTGCAGAGGGTGTTGGAGGCGTACCATTCTGGACGTGGAGAGGCCCTCGAGTACCGGCCGGTGTCCGTGGAGTGGCGGCAAGTCCGCATCCTGCAGGTATCGTTACTTGGTCTGATCCTGTGGGACCTCGACTTTATCCTGCGGGGCCGTCTCCTTCCCGGGATGGGTCATCTGCTACGCGGGTGACACACTTGTAAATGCCCGGGGGAAGGAGTATAAGGAGGTGGCGCGGCTCACCAAATATGGCGATGTACTTAGACCCAGATCTCACTGCGAGTAATAAGGCCCATCTATGTTATCCACAGAGGGTCTTCGCAGTAAGCTCGATTCGGTACCGTGGGTTGCTGTTATGGCTCTGGTCGGCGATCCCCCGTGAGAGCACGTGGCGGAGGTTCGTGCCGAGATCTACACCTATGTCTCCGATAGGAAGAGTATCGGTGAGAACCCACGCAAGACGGGCTCCAGCGTGTCCACCGGATGGGGCAGTTAGTATTGATGCGGAGGTGGTGGGGGACCTGGTACAGTAGCTGTATGGCACAGGCGTAACTGCAGCCTTGACCTTGAGCGGTGGATGCGCCGAAGGGGCAAAACCCTCATATTCCGTCTAACACAGGTACTCAACGGGAATGGTTTGCTTTGGTGATTATCTGTATCGGACGGATCACGGGATCTGACGGCTCGGTGTCATGATTGTGACGCAGCGGTGGATTCGGCACAGCACACCCTTGCCGACATGGACATCGGAGGGAACTTCTCTCTGTCGAGCATCATCACCGCGATGCTCGATAATGACGAGTCCTATGAGGCGATGGTTCTTTCTGCAGGACAGTCGTCTCCCAGAAGGAAGCCGACGAGTGGGTGAGATAAGAGGCTACCGATACGCATACGGTCGCGAAGAAGGCGCCCTATTCATCGTATTCTAATGCCTCCAGTAATAGTAGTGCCCTAGAGCCTCTGGGCTGGTTGAGACACGGGTGCGATGGGACTAGGAGGAGATGCCTGGCCCTCTCGCCGGGCCAGGCTATCGGTGTAGGTTCTGTCGCCTGCAGATACGGGACCCTACACTTATAGCGACCTATAGCTACCCATAAGGTGTTTTATTCGATAGGGAAACCCAAATTTCGAGCCCAATATACGGGCCTAGGTGTGCCATCCAGGCCCCTAGGTATCATGCGTAACTGCATTCCCCTTCGTTATCAAAAAGAAGGTGTATAAAGTATTGCAAGTAATAAGTCGGTAGTAGTAAGCAAATTGAAACAAGGGACCTGCTCTTTGTCCCCTTTTAAAAGAAGAGCGGACTAAAGAGTAGGAGGACGAGGTTCTTTTCGTACCCCTCTTTTAAGAAGAGGAGACGAAAGAGAAACAGGTGGATGTGATTTTGCGTACGAGGCAAGGGGCGAGCATGGGAAACTGACCCCATTGCACTGTCCCGTAGTTAGTTGGATTGGCCAGGACAACCCTGCTGAGTAAGAAGTGTGGGTCTCTTAGGGAAATGACTAGCCGTCGAGGTGCCATGATGAATTGCCGTTCCGGGGCACCTCATCATAGGCGGCACATATGGTACTAGCAGTAATTTTTGTGAGTATCCGGCAATATAATGTGCCACGAACCTCACGCGCCACTGGACCACACCCAGGGCCAGTGAAAGCGCGTAAATGTGTTACCCTGCTCAACAAAGAAAAGCCGTATAAAACATTGAGATCACGGGACGTTATATTATCATGCGATATATAAAAACCCGGGTAAGACTGAGTCCTACTCGCCTTTAAAGGATTCCGTTGCAGTTCACAAGAATAATCCCATATTTATTCAATTACCATTTCCATACAAATTCCCCAAAAAAAGAAGTTAAAAGTTAGAGCCTATCCAATCCCACAAGGCCCTGCTCTCTCGATTTTTTTCATACTTCTCATACGTGTATGCTATATTACATTATTTTGAAGCGGTTCTTAAAGTACATACACAAACCTTTTCTTTTTTTTTTCAAAGACGCTTAGAAATGCATGTAGGCATGCCCCCAATTTGACGCGACCAGGGGGGTATCTGAGAATCGAGAGCTGAAAGGAGCTCCCCCTACCCACTAAACCCCAGCGGTGTTCTGTCACATCCGCCGGTGGAGGGGCCATGGGAACGCGGTGGCATACAACCGCAAAGTACATAAGCCTGCCTAATTTTAAACTCATAGTATATTCTCTGATTAAAACGTCTGTTATACGGAAGGACATAACGAAATTATTAGGGTTCCGCTTTTTGTCACTTGGCTACGTAACACTAAAAAAGAAAACGCGTGTTTTCTGTGAAAAGAACTGACTGCTTACAAAATCGAAGTAATTAACAACTTTCTAAGTGGTTACTCCTAACTCCAGCTGCTAATTAACTTTTATACGAACGAGACCAGCAAAGTGGTAAAGTAGAAGCTAAAGCTTTCGCGGGTCTGTCTATTTCAAAGATCATTTATGTAACAGGTAAATGTGGTTTACAGTTCATCCTTACTCCTGTGCTACTTATGGAGCTTATTAATTAGCGTAATATCATTTGAATTACGAATCAATCTAAGCTCTGTGTTAAGGCACAACATTTCAGCGAACAACTTATAAGTAATGAGCATTCCCGAGAATAAACGCTTGCGAATTTCTAACGGTTTCGGGAGCTTATTTATAGTTTTGTGATGTTCGTGTATGTATAGGTGTATGTATGATGTTTTGTAAGAGCTAGTAATAGTACTGTTCATAGGCTAACTAACTTCTCCTATGCAGCATAGGCTGCATAGGAGAAGTTAGTGCCATGCATGGTGCATGACACTACATCCTCCTGTGCAACGGAATTGGTCCGGCATGACCGGGGAGGTACCTTTCGCTCACATTATGCCACCGTAAAGTGACATCTTTAGTGTCGCGTTTCGTGGGGTTTGTAAGTAGCCAGTGGCCCATTGGGGAGGGGGGAGGCGGTGGAAAAGGAGGCCAACGCACCGGCATAATTATGTTCATGGGCGTCGCTAGTCGTTGAAAGGCTCCGACTGCGTTTGTTCCCCATTACTATTAAAACAAATTAAATTTCAGAAATTTTTGTGTTCAATTTATACCAAACAAGGAAAACCTGACTGGGCTAACCTAAATACTTGGTACAGGGGTCCCTTTTGTGATGCTAGTGAGCACTAAGAAAGGATATTTCGAAATTCAACTGCTAAGGGCGTGAAGTAGGCGGGGGAATTTTGTAAGGAATTAAACCTGTAATGCGATAACAATGTCTTCTTCTTTTTACTCGTATCACTCTCGACAGGGTGGTCCTGGTCGCAATTCACGTTGGCTATCAATTTTTGTTACATGATTCCATTCATGTCTGATCATTGTTTTTCTAAAACATACAAATGCAGTGACGCCTTCATTTGATCAGTTCACCTCATTGAATGTCTACCTCATACTTTGGTACCTTCAGCATTTCCCTGCACTATCAGACGGCCCAAGGAATTGTAATGTTATGTATGAAGTAATTTTTCCGTCGCATTGCAGCCAATGGGCAGACAATTTCTTACTCACATATAACATCCCCGTGAGATTTAACGTTTTGCGAGGTTGGTTCGGTTTCGGATTATCGGTAATCTTTTATCATGAGCTATGTAATAAATAAGATAATTAAATCTATATATTTACAAAATAAACCTAACTGACTTATGTATCAACGCACAGCAGAAACTACTGTACATAGCAACTTGAAATTTTCTATAGGTCCTTGATGATGTTTGCGCACTGACATTTCTAGAAATTTAATGCCACAGGGGGCGAAATAGGAGGGTGAATTTAATATGAAATTTGATATGTTTATTGTATAGGTCCATATAATATGTATACCGTGAGCAGAATCAGAACTCACAGTCTCTGCGCTATGGTGCCATCAATTCGAATACCAATTACTCGTCATAATGTTATTTATGTAGCTGGTTAAGAAAAAAGATAGGTCGAAGGAAAATAACTTAGAATGTATGCTCTAAAAGTATTGTACATAAAGTATTGTTTATCGTTGTCAGAAACATGTCACATGTGTTATAGGAAATATCATTAAAAAAATGTCGCCGCTCAGCTTGAGGAAATTAACTGCACAATGAAATATATTGCCACATAATTTTTATACGACTCTTCCGAAATATGATTTTAGTTTTGATTTCGCATTTTATAGTCGCTTTAGCCATTAACCACGTTTACTACCTCATATTTTATTCAAATACTCCTCGCGAATAAAATTCGTATTCAATCATTTACAGCGGTGAATATTAAACAGATCTTATAGCACATTTTTTTCCTTGGATTCCATTTTTTTTTTTATTATACAAGGGGACTAAATAGTAAGAAACATTTGGTGAATACCGAAGCCCGTAGACATCCGCATCATTGCTGCCTCTCAGTTTTTAGTATTACCTCGGGGTACTCTACGATCATGTCAAAAGGTCACAAGTGATGGCTGCCGTTGATACTGGAGACACACGAATAGTAGGCGGTCGGAAAGTGTGAAAAATAAGTTGTCTCTCTTCTCTCCCGCTTCAATGGATCACAAGAAACTCACACACCGCAGAAGATGCGAGCGCAGAAGCAGTTACTTTGCAAGAGGACCATGAAACTTAGAGGTCCAACCGATTCCAATTAATTCGGCAATGAAGTACCTGGCCATACCGTCGTACTATTTATTGTATCCACAGTATCTACTAATGTTACAGCAACAACTTATCTATACTAATAATATAAAACTAAAGAAATCGTTTGTTTGTTTGAATGAACTGATCTCAGAAATGGTTAGCCTGAATTGAAAAAAAAGTTGTGTTAAATAGTCCATTTATCGAGAAAGGCTATAGACTACTTACCATGAAGCTACGACTAAAAGAACCGGAGTTACGCGAGTGAAACCGCGATGAGATACCGGTAAATTACAATGAAACCACTTCAACTGGCTTTATTGCTGTTTTTTTTAGGTATTTTATAGTCCCGATGTTTTATAAGCCCTACAGTTGAGAAAAGTATCATAGTAGATAGATTTTTTATTATAATGTTTAATGTTCGCGTAAACTTAAGAAATCTACTCTTAAGGAAACTTAATATCATATTTTCAAAAATTATGTAATTATATAGTGAGAAAATAAGGTTATATAAATTGTATGCTACAAACAAATAAAATCCATGAAGGCACTCGTAGTTTTATTGTAACGAGTAACATTCCCGTAAACTTAGTACATCAATACTTATTGATACTGTAAAAATAAACGAAATTGTAGAAATGGCTAAAGCAATTCTGAACAACGAACTCCATTCCCGTTGCAGACCGCGAGACCACAAATCACGAAAACTACTGAACCACGTTAACAGACCGAAATCGAACCAATCTGTAACTTTTATGTTACGGATGTGGTTTCGTCGTTTATATAAAGCGTTTGTACAAGGACTTCAAAACATACGGTTCAACCCCTGAGTTCAAAAGCGGGTAATAGTTTGACTTGACCGTGTCCGTAGCAAACTCGATATAGTTGCGGATTAAAAAAAAATGAATACTTTTTTTACTTTTTATCACGCTTCGTGCGGTTTGCGAGCCGATGGCAGATCGGAGGATGGGTTGAAGTAGCACCGCGCATCTGTATATGGGGTCTATGATTTATGATATAAAAACAAACTTACGGCCCCCTACTGGTATGATGCTTATCATTAAAGCCTTAGTATGATCAAAATTCAACTTTTTTCTATAAATGTGAAAGTTTGTATATTATATGATTGTTATTCTTTACAGAATATAGACAGTACAGATGTAGTTTACAACACAGATATAATAGCTTATTTTTCTTTTATAGTACAGTGGGGGGAGGAACGAGAAATCGGAGCCTGTTTATGTCCAAAGGGCCATCAGCTACTCGTAAACCGCTCCAAACGTGATATGTAGTGTGTAGTTGTCACTTTACAGCAATGTACTTCTCCGGTCGTGCCGGTCCGAATCCACTGCTATGCAGCATGGCACTCTTACTGAAAGTAAGGTATTGTAAGTAATAATATGTTTATTGCGAAGAAAAATGGAGGTTCCTTGGGGTGGATTTAACGCAGTTGAAACCGCGAGGCACAGTTGAAAAAAAGAAGCATTAAATTGTTGCATTACAGACAGGTACTCAGCTAAGTGTGGGACATTCCTACACGAGGCATTACATTACGTACAGCATTAAACGAGCGGTTAGAACACCTGATGGAACCTATCCAGCAAAAGCAACACTCTGGCCAGATCAAATCAGCTCGTCACTGAACACTAAGGTATGTGATGCCATCCATATCGCCTGTGATATGTCATGTTTGTCAAAAAGTCCGGAAGAGGTCACAGTCCTTAGCTTTTAGAACAAACGACACAAGGAGGCGGTGGACCTAGCTGAACTGTAGTGGCCATACTACCGATGTAGATGACTGGCTGCAAAGTATACCAGGTCATCATCATTTCATTATCAGCCCTTATCGGTCCACCGCTGGACATAGGCCTCTCACAATGAACGCCAAGACGACCGATCTCCTGCTACTCGCGGCTGCTTATGACTTATGACTTCGTGATGAATTCTGTCTGAAAGAGAAACATCCAATATGGCACGTTCAGTAGCCTTAAACTTGCGGACCAGTCCTGAATTGAGAGGCTATGTTTCGGCCCTGTAAATCACCACGGGGAGAACGCATTGGTTGAAGACTTTCGTCTTCAAGCCCTGTGTCATAGGCAAGGTGACAAAGTGACGAAGCCTCCAGAATACTGCCCAACCCAACTGAATGTTTCTATCGGCCTCCTTCTCGTAGTTACATATACCTAATTGCCATAATTGCCCAAGGTAGAGGAATTCGTCTGTGACTTCGAGAGTAGCGCCATTGTTGTTAACCGGCCTAGGGAGAATGTGTTTGTTTAACATGACCTGTGTCTTGTCCAAGTTCATCCTAAAGCCAATACCTCGGGAGGATTCGTTTAGGCTGCGCAACATTTCAACGATTCGGCCAACACAACGATATCGTCGGCGAAAGGAAGATGTGAGCGGTGCTCACCGTCCAATATCTATGCTGTATTCTGCCCAGTTTAAAGTATTAAAAACGTACTCTAAAGCATTAGTAAACAGTTTCGGAGAAATAGCATCGCTCTGTCGCACTCCTCGATGCAATTGGATTGGCCTTGTTTGATTTCCCGGAAACAGAACGGACCTAATGTCATACAGTTCCCTCAGTACTTCGACGTATCGCCAATCAACCTGACATCGCTGTAAAGCCTGCAGAACAGCTCAGGCTTCGACAGAGTCAAAAGCTTTCTCATAATACACCAAAGGCAACGCACAGCGGGTGATTCTACCCATGTGTATTTTGTACGACTCGTGACATGGTGAAAATTTGGTTCATGGTGACAAATATTCTGCGGAACCCAGCCAGCTCCGATGGCTGGAATTCATCAAGCTTTATGGTGAGACGATTCGTCAAGACTCTTGGGAATAATTTGTAAGTATGGACGAGAAGTGAAATTGGTCTGCAATTTTGAAGAAGTGATTTGTCACCCTTCTTAAGAAACAAAACAACGTCACTTCCAATTCCTGCCTTGGTACGTCCGCTGAAGGACGAAATTAAAAATCTTTTTAGCTCTCTTTATACAGGCTCGCCTCCTGCTCTAGGGAAGCCCTTTTTTCCTTTAAGCTGTGCAAGAGCCAGACTAATCTCACTCAAGCTGAAGTCCGGCAGATCGTCTGACAAATGTCGTGTTAGGCTTGCACGCGTATCATTGTTTAGGGTATCGGGATGAGCAGCGTGCGACGTATACAATTTGCTATAGAAGGCTCCGATCTCAGATAAGTTCCCAAGCTCAGAAGAAACGGCAACCCCAGAATCAGTCCTAACCTTCGTCTGATGACTTCTTCCAAGCTTCTCCACAAAAACATTTGACCCTCTATTCAGCTCAATCGCTTCGGTTACCCGTTGTGTATTTAAGCTGTAAAGGTCTCGGCGTTTGCGGATTCGCTTTGAAAGAAGCTTAACATCGGCAAATGTTACGTCTTCGTGTACTCTGCGTTTCCTCATAAGTCCAAGCGTCTATATACCTATCGTAACGCGCTAGTTCCTATGTATCGTGTATCAAAGTTTCACTTGGAACTTATTATCCGCTTATCATTGTTAAATATTTTATAGAGTTTGGGAGTGTATAACAACAAAATGTGTAAAATTAAAAAGTTTGCATGACATTGAAAAATTGAAATTTTTTTCTGAGGGACATTCATAACAGTTCATTGGACTAGCGAAGACATTTGTGTCTCCTAGTTTAGGGAGATGTTAAGGGGGCAGACTCCCCTCCTCTTTCACCGTAGGGTACGGATGTACGGGGAAGATTTTGGGCGTACCCTATTCGTATAGTCATTAATTTTGCGTGTTTTGTGGTTAATGTTCTAGCAAGTAAAGCTACTTAGTTTATTTCTTTATTTTTACTTTTCTTTCATTATGATTTATACTTACTTTATTACGATATAATTGTATAATTATTTGATAATAATTATATAATTACACCGTAATAAAGTCGAATTTCGGCCATGGTAGTAATCCCTATAGAGACTAGCCTACTGCACAGGATATGGTATAGTGCACAAGTGTGAATGTAGGTACAGGAACCTCATTAACCAGTGCCAATGGAAGAAGAGCCGACATATCCGGAGAAAAATCAGGCGCAAGACCGACGGCACAACGTGCTCTCCGAGGTAGGGTTGTGTAACACCGCCTACTTCCTGACTTCGGACTGCTATTAGAAATAAAAAGATCACAAAAAACTTTGGTCCGACCTGCGACTCGAACCCAAGACTTCAAAACTATGGTTGAATATGCTAATCACTAGAGCATGACGCAGTCCATAATAAATATACTCGTATAATAAATAATAAAATCTAGTAAATATATTCTATCATTAATACTTCGATAATTCTACGATTCACGAAGCAATATTTATATTCGGCTCAGTAGCTGTGAGCACAAAGTTGAGCGCTGGCACATGCACAATGATTGAATCTTGTTGTTTGATTACTCGACCTGGTTGCCAGCGCCCAGCGCCTAGTTCCACATCGCCGCCTCTGTTTGTGTTGTTTTATACGTCCCGATGCTTCCTGTGAACTCAAACTAGGGACACGGTATCGAATAGCAAGTGTCCATACTTTAAGGATCGATTATAAAGTCTCTATCGATACTTTAAATATCGAATAGAAAGTATCGATAATTCGTGTGTACCTGCTACTACGTGTGTACGTACGTCTTTAAATAGACGGGTTTGTTTAATTGTAGTATTAATTTTATCCTGAAAAATAAATTTATACGTCTCTAACATATTTTTAAATTGAAATTAAACGTCACCAAAAATGACATAACTATTAAAAATGATATAATTTACTGTCGAAACGATCTAGAACGCTTTAAAATATGTGTGAGACGAAAACCTATTGGTCTTTAAAAATATGCAATTCTATTTATTTCCCTACAAATACTATATTCAATAATATTTTGTGTTATAGAAGTCTATTAGTTTACTGCTAATTTGCCGGATTTGCTACATTCAAAAATGTACTGCCTTCTTGATTTTCAGTAAACATGTCTTTGCAATGATAGTTTAATCATGTCCGTTTCTTACGTCTCATAAATATTACCCGTATATAAAAAGTTTATACTCTTTAAAAGTTATTAATTTCAGCTATGCAACCCTATCTAAAGGTTGTATTGTTAGTGCAATAGTTTTGACAACTGCATTTGACCTAGTATGCCAGTTTCGGAACTTTTTCCAACTGTTCGAAACCGGTGAAGTTGTTGGGCTTATTGGTCAAAATCCCTTTCATTATTAATATAATTAGGCATAAAAATGTTTTAATTTAAAACCACAATTTTTCCGCTTACGTTGATACAAAATTATAAGTACTTTTAATTCAATATTTGTATTCGTAACTCTTTCAGCTTGTGTTGGCAATATTTGAATATTCCGGAATCATAAAAATGCCGTTATATAAATATTAAAATAGTACGTTTGGCTACGGAGATGCAGTGATCAGATTATCATATGCGAAAAATATTTTAGCGTGAACGTGAATGTAATATTCCGGTGACTTTCTCGTCTGAGCACTGAGCAATCTAGTTCCTTACAATCAATAATCCATAATAATAGTAGAAAGCTGAATTTGCTTGTTTGAACGCGCTAATCACAGGAACTACTGTTCCAAATTAAAAAAAAAATGTATTGAATTATCCATTTATACTAAGAGGAACGGAATCATTCTCGGAATTATGTTACGGTGGGACAATTCTTGTGCAAATATAAGGTCCGTACAATATGCTATATTTATACTACAAGAAATATGTATGCTTCGTCGTCTAGTGTTAAACAGATTCATCTAAAGTCCACAACCACAGTGTGGTCCTGGGTTTATGTCCCGGGATGGACCAAAGTGTTCTTGAAATTTTTCAATTTCTAATGACAGTCCGAAGGTGGCGGTGTTACACCCGCGTTAAGTTGTAGATCCAGCACCTTATTCCTCTCCGGTCGTGTCGGATTGTCCATCGGAATAGGTGTATGAGAGAACAGCGAGTGCATTTGTGCCTGTGCAAATTTTTGTGTACTGTATATGTGCAGTTGGCTAGTGTCTAAAGAGATGGCCTCCGTGGTCGAAATTCGGCTAGTACGACATTATTAATATAGGTATATGAGAGCAAAAACAATGACTACCGACGCCTGTGGGCATCCACATAGGGCTTGTGCAGATGTGTTGTGTTTCAGTTCTCCCATCCATTAGTCTAACAGGGAAATATAAAACATGACTACATAGCTGTCAGTTTACGGTGGTAGGTTAACACCTACTTCTCACAATATTGTGAGCAAAATTTTTTTATTACAATGTGGGCTAACGAGCAATCCAGAGTGTTTGGACGACTACCGACACCCATACACAATATTGCCATACAGATGCATCGTCATCATTTCCACCTCCCTTCCAGATGGGCCACTGGCTACTCAAAAACCGCACGAAACAATACAGCGTAGTATACTATCACTTTACACAAAACACCCCCAAATTTTTGTGCGAAAGATCCGGGCGGCCGTATTTCAGGTAGCCTACTGGA
>JAFELO010001023.1:175410-189476 GCA_017140195.1 Eumaeus atala | reverse complement strand
TAGTTTTGCGGATTCAAGAGGACATAAGTTACTTATAATAAGAAAACCTTTACACATTTTTGAAAAACAATGACCTACATGTTATAATAATTTATACATATTATAAACGAAGCTCCCCAAAACTGTGTGTCTGTTTGTTTCTCCTAGTCAACGAATTTTCATGCGGTTTTAAACAATCAATAGAATGCTCGAGGAAAGTTGTATTGAATAATCTGTTAAGGTTGATAATCGGGTCCGTGATATTCCGGGGGACACATACCGGGCGGATTGCTAGCTCATCATACATAAAGATAAATCTATTCACATTACAAATCAAAGTCCCCGAAAGATTCCTATGTTGGATTTACACCAAATCTAAAGCGTTAGCTTTGGATTTGTGGTTCATTTAAGTAGATCAAAAATGTTTCCGTCCTTATTGTGGTTCTTCTTTATGTACATTTATCGGAAAACATAAATATAAGCGTATAATATAACCACACAACCTTTATACCAATATTATACTACATTCGTATTGTGACCTTACAAGGGGTCGCCCCCTTCTTATTTAAAATTATAAAGTTTATAATTAAATCTGATTTGTAGAATTTATACGTAACACATATCAACCGTGTGTACGGTACTAGATGCCTATTTATAAAATTAAATAAAGTGTTTTTAATGCATTACTTAATTAAATAAAATACAGTTTAGATATAGCGAAAGGTAATCATTATGAAGGATGCCTATCACTTTGAAGTTGATAGTAAATGGCAGTGTTTTACAAAACATTTTCAATTTCATATTATTTGTAGCTACTTTGGGACGTTTTTCTCGACATCAAACAATGTGACAAATCGATTTAACGTCCGGCCAAAGCTCTTCTTACTTAAAGGAATCCTCTTCGGAAGTTCATCATGTCTACAAGCTTTATTTTCTTGTTTCTTTTGAAACGTTTACCTTTATTGTTCTCTGATGACTATTGCATGAAGTTAAAGTAGGAAAGTAATCATCAAATTGATGCCAATGTAACATAAACATTTAGGAATATCGTATATTGTATTTTGAAGTCATAATATGCTAGTATCCTTTTATATTGCATTTTTAAATAATTCTTTTTAAATGCAATGTTTTATTATTCTGATCATCAAATGAGCTCTCTTTAAATGAGCGCCGAAACGACCGATCTCCCGCCACCCGCATCCATCCTGGACCGGCTACTGCACGGAGATAGTCTTGATTATTTTTTTAAATGTCTTATTCTGTTCACGATATAACATATCTCCAACTTAATCAATATTAGGTTTTAAATAAAGTTCCTGTCATCGTATTCCTATGTAAGTATCATATTTTGTGGGATACGATAATAATGTCGGCCGATCCCAATTTCGGCCACGGCGGCCATCTCTGTAGAGGCTGGCCGAATTCGCAGGACATATTATAGTGCACAAGTTTGTACGCAGGCACAAGTGCACTCCGTGTACCCTCATTCTCCTATTCCAATGGGACTGCAATCCTGTACGACCGGAGAGATATAAGGCGCAAATCCGCCTTAACGTGTTCTCCGAGGCACGGTAGTGTAACGCCGCCAAGTTCCTGACTTCGGACTGTTATTAATAATCGAATATTCCCAATAACAATTTGAACCGACCTGGGGCTCGAACCCGGGACATCACGGCAGTGGATTACCGTTTTCCTGCTAGGCCACGAGACTGATTTTTTTGGGGTTTATATTATTATGCAATATACACAAATAAACATTGATGAAATCATTTTTTATTCGTGTTTATCATTTGAAGGTGACTCCTATATTAAAAGTAAAAAACAAAGTATTTCTTTATATTTCTTTCATCAAATTCATCATTAAAATGTTTAATTTCAAAGGAAGATATTGTGAACAAACGTGGCGCATCATCTTTTAATGAATACTGACATATTTTGCTCCCGTAATGAAATTCCTTCACCGGGGACGGGACCTTGGCATTAAAAATAACCATTCAAATGTCGTCTTCATTATTTCCCTACAGTCCTTATTCCTATTGACTTTATTTTAATTTAACTTAAGCATTTGATTTTGACATATTGTATTTATGTGATATAAATAAATATTTTAATTTATAAAAAGTAATCTAATGACTCTTCACAAGTTAAAATCCAGCTATTCAATTTTGTGGAAGGAACATTGAATATATACTGGTTGCATATTGATTGACTGCGATTTCTTGTTTGTCCCTTATACTATTATTGTAATAACTATAATTTGTAAATACTAAAAAATGCAATTAAATGATCATTGGGTAATTTCAAAAAGTATACTTTTAAGTTTAGCCTTGTCTCTCGACTTCTAGTTATTTTTTTCTTTGTGCGCCAATTTTTGCAGAAGTGTGCCAAGCACATATCCTCCAATGTATAAAAAATTGCTGATTTGCTGATACTTTAGTAAATATTAACTTACGAATATTTTAAAATGTTAGAGGCTCTACTGTACTATAGGCGTGCCTTTTGCGAAATAATTCACTCACTCATATATAGATAGGATACCTTTCTGTACGCATCAAACTTTGCTACAATGTATACTTCCCATCACAGTAAAATTACTTTAATGGATTTTGTCGCGGTTCATTGAGTTCAATATCTAAATAAATTGCCATAAAATTCCAATAAATAAATAAACTTTATACACTTTTACCACGATTAGTTTAATTTTTAATTTATATTTACGACCGGTTTTGACTTATCATCATCAGGTAAGTAAGTATTTTTAATGATGATAGGTCGAAACCGGTCGTAAGTGTGAATTGCAAAATAAATTAACGGCGGAAAAAGTATATAAAGTTTATTTATTTACTCAACATGAATTTCCATGAAGAAATGACAATATAATAATCAACCATGAAATTCCTTTAAGCAGTTTCATCATTGCTACTTAATCTGGTTGGTGCTGCTTTATAATATCATCGAAGACAAAAATATGGTATGTATATAGAATTGGACTGTGACAAAGCCACACCCACACTAACAAAAACAAATACAACAGTAAATTCCATAACTCTCTCATTAGTCGGTGCGTGCAGGAATCTATTCTCATATCATCGCGTGGCTTAAATTCCCAACGCTTTTATTGTTTCAATAAAGCTAAGAATTTTTCCAAGCCTTTGTCACATAAGTAACGCTTCGAGCCCGCGCAAACTGCAGACCTTGAAAAGACCGATTTTTTTGTATGGTATTCGGTTTGAATATTTCTATCACTATTCGATTTTTAATTTTAACTTTATAATCGATTATTTTATACTACTTTACGCTGAAGGCCGTTCATTTCTCTAGGCGTCTCAATGTCCCATATTTTTCCCGTACTTGAATAGCTTACTTTAGAACTGGTGTATTGATGACGTAATATATGTTATATATTTTATTTCATATAAAATGACACTTCTATACTTATTACATTAGATACGCCCAAAAACCATAATTTTGCCGAAAATTTAAAAATGCTTTAAAAAATCAAATATCAGATGATTGCGTCTACACTATACGTATATTTGTATATATAAAAACAAAATTGTGTTAGTTAAAATGTCAATTGATTAGGTTTCCGTAGGCCGATAAGGAATCTTTATAACTTCGCTGTTCGTCCCTCCGTCTGTCAGCGATTTAGCTCAAAAAGTATTGGTAAAATTGGTACTAAAAAGTCATAAGTTGATATAAGTATACACGCTAATCACGCCGACAAAGTGGTAAGATAAAATCCTGAAATAACAAAAAATGTTGTAGGGAAATTTCAAACGTCACGGCGGTAGTAACAATCTATCTAGGCTATCTCTATCTCTATACAGACTAGCCAACTGAGTATGACACGACATAGTGCAAGCGTGCGCGCAGGCACAAGTGCACTCCTCGTTCTCCTATTCCGATGGGACGGCAATCCGACACAACCGGAGATAAATCAGGCGCAGGTCTGTCGGCTAAACTTGCTCTCCGAGGCACGGGGGTGTAACACCGCTAGTTTCCTGACTGCGGACTGTTATAAGACATTGAAGAATTCCAATAACACTTTGGTCCGAGTCCCTACTCGAACCCGGGACCTCACGCAAGATAATCCATTCACTAGATTTCGTGAAAATCTTTTTTTCTGTAGTATAGGGGACAAACGAGCAATCGAAAATTCTACGACTACCGACGCCCACGAACATAAGCATTATTACTATGCCAACGTGTTGCCCTCCTTTTCACCTCCCTCCCTATGGGCCACCGGCTACTCACAAACCGCGACACCGTAGATGTTACTTTACGACGGTATCAAGTGAGCAAGAGGTACCTCCCCGGACGTGCCGGCCCAATTCCATTGCAAAGCAGCATGGTACTACCTCTTACAAAATCTACTCTTACTAATGTATCACCTACAGACAGCACTTGGATGACTTTGTTTTATAATATGTATGTAAGTGGCACTTTAATATTTTCTAAACTTTTCCTCATCACTCGCACGATACACGATAGTGTGGCCATCACTTAATCCTCTTATGAGGGCGAGAGATATTTACCGTTATAAATTGAAATATTTGGTTACTTTTGGATGAGTAAATATTATGCGATCGAGATGCAGCCGAAGGGAACGGTTGGTAATTGGATTTTAAACGATTACGTGCAAACGTATAAAGTGAAATTTTCAATTTCCTACATTCGTCGGATGTAGGCGTAGGTCAAACGTAGTTTATATATTTCAAAGCACTAGACTTTGCGCGCTGTACGTTTCGGATACAGTACGATGTATTTTAATAAATGAATGAATCAATGGAATATTCTTTGTTGTGCACAATACAAACATTTTATAACAGAACAAATACAATATAATAATATAAATGCACACAAAGGCGGCCTTATTACTATACAACAATAAATACAATCTTACACTCAAAGTGAGGCATTGCACAATTGATTTTATACAGCATCCTATTAAATAAGCGTGTTCTAAAGCTTCAATCGACACTGTAAAAACTTCTACATATAATGTTTTTTTTAAATCGTAACTGTATCTATTAAGTTTTAAAAGAGGTAGTGTCATAGACGCAATTCTGGCAAAGGAGGCTGATCTTTTCTTTTTAATTGACGCGACGAAACGTATTTTGCCTTGATCGGCCTTGATCGTCCTGGGTGGGGTCCGGTGGCGCGTGGGGCTTACAGCACATTATGGAGCTGAATACCCACAAATACAACCGTGAGTGACATTAGTGCCGCCTTAGGTGAGGCGCCCCGGAATTACAATTCATCAGGGCACCTCGTCGGCTAGCTGGTCCTTAGAAGGGCTGCCCCACACTCAAGGACAACCCCACCAACTTTGGGACTGTGTAGCAGGGTGAGGTATCCACCCTTGTCCCTTGCCACGTGCGCAAAAGCACCTCCTCTTGTTGCTCATTTTTCTCCTCTTCTTATAAGAGGGATTACAAAGAGCCCCAATTCAATTAGCATCACCCATGGTGATGCGATTCGGTTGTTGTGATGCATTTTTGTTAGACACCTACTATATTGTATATTATGAACCTAAATAAATATAAAAAGTATACTAAATACATGAGACCATAAATGTATAAAAGAAAAATTATGGAAAAAAATTTCATCGTAAAAAATAACATCGTAGAATAATTTACACATTGAAATTACGTATTCCAACGCAGTTATTGCAAGTCGAAGATTTAAACTGTTAAATATACGTACTTATATAATTACGAATAAGCTCGTCGAAGTGGCAGTAGACGGGTCACACACTCTGATGATCAGATGGCAGATGGGCCAGAAAGGTTTTGGAGTGGAGGCCGCGTTTTGGAAAACGAAGTGTTGGTCGACCGTTCACCAGGTGGGAAGACGATCTCCATTCGGTAGCCGGTCCGGGATGTTTCCTTAATATGTATTATACGATTTGTACAATAAAAATGTTAAATATATTCTCCGGTACAATAAAACTACTTGTACGGATTCGCTCGCTGTTTATTTAATTATTTAACTGTCCCGACGTTTCAAAAGCTTTGCAGCAACTATGGTCTCGGGTAAACTGGGATGACAGATGTCCTGGTGGCACAAATTATTAATATAAATAAACCACGATAAAATCTGCAAAAGTAGTTCTATTGTAATGGGCAACACTCGCGTAAACTTAAGACGTCAATAGTGTCCGTTTCCTGGTACCTGTAACGCAAGTCCATACGGTACTTAGCACAGGACTAGGCTAACGTGATGTAATATGTTCACAGATATCATTATTATTTTTTTATTCATAAAGAGCTAAAAAACCACTTAGGTACTTTAATTATAGTTTGATTTCCAAACTTACTATAAAATTATTCATATCTAATATAAAATTTATTTGAGGCTGGAAAACAAAATTACTACTCGATATCTTAGAAACTTGATAACCCCAGCGGTCTCCAAACTTAAGATACCCATAAACTTCATCCAGAATTATTAGATATCATAATATTTCCTTTGATAATAATATTAGTATATAGAAATATTATTTCATTACAAATAAGATTATACGATTATTTCTATTGAAACATTAACTGTTAAGCATTTTTCAAACCAGCATTTACTTAGTATTATTTATTATATTAGATGATAAATACAAGAAGGAGCTTCTAGATTATTTGCTCGATTGCTACGATCTGTTGCTATTCTTCTATTTTTTTATTTAGTATTTTTCATATATTAGATGTGTGAAAAATCCCAAAAATAGAAAACCTTTTCAATGATAATTATAAAAAAAATACTGCCATGATCTTTTTAGTTGACCTCTTTCAATTGGTATTATTATTATTATTTCAAATAGTGCACTGTTAAAACTATAAGTGATCAAAAACTATAAGTTACTTAAGTGTTACTTTAGAATAATAAATTATTATTATCGTTATTTCCAAGAATTTATTGTACATGTCAGGTGTTAAGATTACAATTCTTGGTTTCATTTCACAAACTGCCAATATGTTGGCGTGCAAAATTTACATATTCAGGCACAGTTATTTAATAACTATTAACAGATAAAAAGTTCTACGTTAGATACAATGCAAATACATAACAGATATTATAAATGTCCGTAAATGTGTAAAATTAAAAATAAGCTAATCAAGTCATAAATTAATAAATCTAGTTATAATGTCAAGTAAGTATAAATTATGTTAAAAAATTTGTCAATACAGTAGTAATTATTTAAATTTCATTGTTAAAAGTTATAGGTAACATTAAAAAAAACAATCTTGATTAGTCAAAAAAAACGTAGCCATAGCAAATATGTATATATTATGAATAGTTAGATCCATACACAATAATCACCTGATTAATAATACAGATGTCATATTTTATCAGTTAAATGTTCGATAATTCTTCAATAACAACTTTGTAATACAAGTTTAAAATCTTGCGTTTAAATGTCAGCAACGTGATATATTGTGTTTTTAAAATATACATTTATGTTATCATATTTACAACGATTGCTGTTATTATATTGCACTTTTTTTATTATTTGGATTTAATTTTGTATTCAACCACAGACTAATATATGGCAGAGCTTTATTTAATTCTATTGGTATATCAGTTTTTAAATTTGTATTTGTCTTAATTATAATGATAATGTAATCGGCAAATAAAATACAGTCATGTATATGTATAGCCAATTTAACATATAGTACGCTATCTGCTAAATAGTACGCTATCTGCTAAATAGTACGCTATCTGCTAAATAGTACGCTATCTGCTAAATAGTACGCTATCTGCTAAATAGTACGCTATCTGCTAAATAGTACGCTATCTGCTAAATAGTACGCTATCTGCTAAATAGCTTGCAAGCCACCTGCGAACATTAACTCTAATTCCCCATAGTTACAGTTTCTTCAATAACGAACGAATGAACGCTTTTTCCGTCTAAATTACTTTGCACCACGCCCTTATTATGGTCATACATCAAATATATTAGTTATACGTGACTACTAGTGGCCCGCGACTTTACTCTCGTTACACGTATTCTCCTCTTGTCTATCTTAGCGTGGCATTACACAGTCTTTCTTTTTAAATGGACCATCTATTAATGAAAATAGTTCTCAAACCGGACCAGTACTTTCGGAAATTATTGCGTTCAAACAGAGAAACGAAATTTTCTGCCTTATGAAATATTTCTTTTTAGTTAGATTTAGTGTGTATTAATACGTCTTGACTGTTATGGTCTGGCATTCAAAAGTAAAATTGATAAATTACAGTCACTTCAATTTAGATTTTTAAAATTATTAGTTAACAAAAAAACAAAAGATAGCTGCAAAGGAACTTATTATAACAACAACACATCATCACGCCAGTTCCCTAACGGGGTAGGCAGAGAGAACAAAGCGCCACACGTCACGATCCTTACAAACCTGCCTTTGCACCTCCACTTCTCATAACTCTCTTCATACAAACACGCCGGTTGCGAAGACTCCGAACACCACCTTCGGACAGTACCCGATAAATTTGAACGTGGTATGTTAGTCTTGGTCTTCCCCGGTACCTACATCCTTCCACATTCGCATATTATATCTGTTTCCTTACAACCTACGTTAACCTTACATCCATCAAAAAAGAAACAAAGAAGTGAGAGAGATATTAGGAATGAATGAAAGTATCGGTGTTAAAAAGAGAAAGGGCATGATCCGATGGTTCGGACATGTAGAAAATTATTATAGGTTATTTAAAATATGTAAAATCCTACCCGTTAGCTTAAAATATAAATATTTAATACTGGTTCATGACTATGATGGCAGTTAGGGGAGGGTCACGGGTCGACAAAAAATGCTCTACCAGATCGATGTCGGCAGGTAAATATGAAGTACCTAGAGTGAATAGTTATTATGGTGACAGAACGTATGGTCAAAAAGCGCATTATTTACCGGCTTAGCTCTTTGCCTGCTCCCATCAGGACACAGGACAATAAAGTTAAGTTTGCACGTGAACTTAAAAAATATCTATTAAATAGTTAAAGTTAATGTATTTGCATACTGCACAGATATTATACTGTACTACTTGAGACTGAAGATTTCACAGTCAAACTGCGTAACACAGTATATTAGATAAAATTTTGTTAAATACTGAATAAATGAATTTCATTTAAAAAAAAATACAATAGACAAATATATATAAAGAGAACAAATTAATTAAGAGCGTAACTTTTATACTGAAGTCGCACGAATGGGACAGGTTTTTTTACTTGTAGTAATTACACCCAGAAGTATTAAAAAATTAATAGGAGCATCGTATTTTACGAAGTGCATTGTTGCCACCCTAGAAAGTGTAGCAGGTGCGTTGAATTTGTCAAGTTATCAAAATTTATTTAAAAAAAAGTGTGTGAGTGTACGCGTGTTAGAAGTTACACTTCTTTGGCTGCAAGATTAAATAATTTTCCGAAATATATATTTCGCCTTATTCTACGTTTGTAGAAAAAAACAACACTAAGAGTAGAAAAAAGTTATTCGGTACATTCAAAATTATATCATAAGGAATTACGGTAACTTTTATTGAAAAACTAAAATGTTGAACTTCAGGGTGTCGGTTTTTCGTGAAGGTGTGCGCGCGCATCGTAAAAAATTTATATCATCATTTTTCCCTAAGTGCCAAAAGAAGTATAACTTCAAAATTATTTTGAAACAGTTTGAATTATAATACATCTGCATTTCGTAGATACCCTCGACAACTATTGCATAAAGTATAATTACGTAGTATAAAATAGTCACCCGTCCCTGTGTGTACGCAATTTTTAAACTATCCAACGGATTTTATTGCGGTTTTCTTTCCCATGTTTCTTGCGCATTAGTAACAGGTAGTCACATGTTGCATTGCAGTGAAATTGGGCAGGCCCGACTGTGGAGGTACCTCTTGCTTACATGGCATCGGCGTAAAATGACGTGTCGCGTTTCGTGCGATTAGTGAGTACCGGTGTCCCATTGCGCGAGGAGGTGAAAATGAGGGTAACGCATCGCCATAGTAATCATGCTGATGTTATATTAAAAAAAATACCTGCGGAAAGAGGGAGCAGCAGCAGAAAGTACAAAAATATTATTAAAAAGGATTTAATGTTTTTCCAATTTCCAACTTGGTACACGTTGTTGCACGTTATTTTGCTTTGGAAAACATAAAGACTTTGAACACTAGCAAAACTAGAGGTAAAGAATGTAAATTAAAAGTTGCGACTGACATTTATTAGAAGGCGTATTCTCAGATTTACTTCGAATGCTTCTCCTTTCAGAACATTTCGTGAAAGGTTTTTTTCACAATTTCTGTTGACGTAATTGTTATAACAAATTTTATTATTCCACTTCAATGTATATGGGTAATATTTCAGATAACTTCGGTAAAGTGCTAATGCCAATATTTTAATTATTATATAGTTTTCGTACTTACTCGAGTACCTTCAGGATGTGTTTTAACATAATGAAACAAAAATGAACTCATATTGTGGATGTTTCTTGACAAATATGAGTTCTTATGATTTTCACAGTATACTTGAGTATGTACATACATGGTACAACCATGAAAAGGAACTTCTTAAATCTTCTAATTTAGTATGGGTATGATAGAAGGAATGTAACATGCATGTGGGTGTCTATGGGCGTCGGTAGTCATGAGCTCTCGTTTCTCGTTTGTCCCCTTATTCTATTTTTATTTCTGAAAAAGTAGCCGCAAAAAAATAAAAACAAAGAAATCATTGTCAATAGAGAATGAAAACGTTGGAAGAATTTCTTACTAACAGCTGTTGAAGAGATCTCTATCGGATATTATCACCAGTAAATGGAACAGCCATTCCCAACACAATAAGAAAAGTAAACTGAGAAAAGAAACGGTCTCCACAATAAGATTTATCGTAGATTTCAATACCGAAGCGAAATAATTAAAGTAAATTGAATCGGTACGGAGATGTACATTTAATACAAGATACTCTAGAAATACATTGGCTCTTGAAAAGGATATTTTTGTATACATGTTTTAACCCTACCGATGTAAATACGACCATCTCTACATATGTTTGTTAATATTTGTCACAAGAACTACTTGGACGCATCTAAACCTATTATTAACTACCATAACATGTGATTCATTGTCAAGTACAAATTGTACAAGTCTGCAAAATGGATTTATATACGGTTTTCACCCAAGGTCATTCCCGAGGATGGTTTTAATGTAGTTTATTAAGGTAATAATTTATTCACGGGCGAATCCGAGGTGGATCGTTACTTACTTTGAACATCATTTTATACAGGTAGAATCTTATATATATTACAATCTTCAATGAAACAAAATCAACTGTTATGCCGAAAATAAAATGAATTTGTGTTTCCCTCAGGATATATTTTGAGCTCATGATTCCCTAGAGCACTACTACTTACATATAATTATTGTTCTTCAAATTCAATATTATTGATAACGTGAAACATCACGTATAAAAAAGATGCATCGGCGCAAACAAGGAGTTAGATCCCTCTGACTATATGGAGGTGGCGCTAGTGACTTTTTCCTAGTATAGGGAGGTAAACGGGTAATCTCCCTTTGACGACTATCGATGGCCATGGACATAGACATCTGCATAATTAAATCATGCCGGTGCGTAGCTCTCCTGTACTCAAAGGGGAAACCGGCTACTAACAAACCGCACGAAACGCCACACGGGGGTTGTCACTTTGCGGCAGTACGGTGTGACGAGAGGCAATTCCCCCGTCGTGTCACCCCACTTTGGCTGCTATGCAGTAGTCCCACTACTTCTTACTAAGTTTCAACTGATCTCAACCTACAGGTCGTTCGAAATCTCACTAACGATATGTAAGGCGACAGCATAATTTCCTCTTCACGCCGATATATTAATAAATAAATAAATCTTTATTTTCTTTTACAAAAAAATACATACTCTATAAACTGTGGCCTGAGCCTTCTTTTAAGCATATTTAATTATGTTAATGTAATGCTAGTTTTTAGCACGAAGTGTTACCATGCTTCATTGCATCTGAGTTTGCAGTGAGGGCACGCGCGACCAGGGAGGTACCTCTCGCTCGCATGATCGTCGTAAAGTGACAGGACGCGTTTTGTGCGGTTTGTGATTATCTGGTCGCCTATTAGGGGCGTGTGGACACATCCGCATATGTACATGCGGATGTTGTTGAACCACTAAATGGCGCCAATTCCTCGTTTGTCCCACTATGTTACAAAAAAGGTTCGACGGCCTCATTCGTCAGCAACGAAGTATTAGTCGTATGATTTACTAAGAATGTCCCTCGTTCTTCTGAACTGTTGCTTCATTATTTTAAATTGAAAATTTTAAAGAAATTTCTGGTGCAAAGGGTATTTAAACTTTATAGGTTGCGTTGTTTCGCTTTGGCAAGTTTTTACGTGTTTGTCGCAACACGCTACCAAGCGCTAATGGGTAAGTATTCTGGCTTTACAACACGTACTAACTTTTGTTCCAAGACGGATCAGGTGAAATATAATATTGGAAATAGCATGATTTTTTATAGTATACTGGGGCAAACGAGAAATCAAAATCTTTTTAAGACTAGCGACGCCTATGAACATCGGTATAATTACTAAGCCGATGCATTATCTTCTTTTCATCTTCCCCTCAAAGGGGCAACCGGCTAATTACAAACCGACTGAAACAGCATAGCTGTCGCATTACGGCGATGTCTTGTGAATGAGAGATACCTTCCTGGTCGTGCCCGACCGATTAGGCTGCAATGCAGTATGGCATTACCCTACATACTAATAATTTGTAATTAATATTTGCAGCTGGCCCGGGGTGGTTACGGGTAGCAGGAGATCGGTCATCTTGGCGTTCATTGAAAGAGGCATAAATCCTGCCCCACCATGGTTTAAGCCATGTCATCTCGGTGGGGCTCGGTAGCCTGGGGTGATCCCAGGCGAAGGTAATTGAAACGAGGTGGTCGCCCGTTGTAACCCCAAAGAAAGGAAGCCAATCCAGATGTTGATGGATAAGGGCTATTAATAATGATTATGTAAGTTCAATTTTGTGACGAATAATAATTTAAGGTGTTATCCTAATACTCATCTCATTCTGTGTTCTTTATTGTATGTTATTACATACTTTTTGATGTAGATATTCGATATGTACGAAGCGAGGCGAAAAATAGCTAAGTTGTCGCGTTTCGTATGGGTTGTGAGTAAGTAAGGAAGCCAACAAATCTGCATATACGGATGTTAATAGTCTGCTATATCCTCCAAATGGCTTCGTTTGTTCGTTTGATCTGTGCTTTAAAAAATAATTTGTGCGTGCGTTTTTTTGTACTCGCTATGGACTCAAACACGGCTTTAAATAAACACTTTTATAATAGTAACGATTCATAAATATTGATGATATTCTTTTACTTTTCAATTTTATTTTTTTAATTTATTTACATTAGACGAACTTTCGCTTAAACATTTAAAGTCATTAACGACCACTTAGTATTAATCTTATATAAAATTATAGGTATTAAGTAGTTTGAAGAATATTTCAATTGCTTCAGTACTATTTAAGCAATCTGGCATTTTGGTAAATCTACTTTTAACCTTTCGCTTATGAACATTGGTCACTCAATCAATATTTTCAATTTGTTATGTACATTATACAGAAAATGCTTAATGTCGATATTATTCGTTTATACTTAATTACCCGAAATAAATATTTAGTGTAAACGTAAATTTTACGCGAAAGAGCGGCTCCACTAGACTTTTGCTTAAACCTAGTCCGAGAATATATTTCATATAATATTTTCAGTACAAAATACAGGAGAATTCTCTTTTAATATGTAACTTCATAGAATTATAACGCTGCGTGTATGTCATTTTAACACGTTTGCATGTTCTTCGTACGTTTTCGTTAAATTTTGCGTTAAAAATGCAACATTTTGTTAGACGGGCACCCGGCTGCAGTCATGGCCACGACCGATCCTCGCAGGATCCCGGCAAGATTTATGGGAGGTATACGTAAATATTCAACTGGGTTTGTGTATTATAAGCTTGGTGAAGGAGTAAAACCCCAACTTCAGCCGCTCTGTATTTGTGACGTCCTTAGGAAGCTTTTTGCCAGTAAAAAT
>JAFELO010001023.1:160225-175258 GCA_017140195.1 Eumaeus atala | reverse complement strand
GAACGCATATGGGTGTCCCATTATTAGAAAATGGCAAAATTGAAAAAAAAATGAGCCCAACTACATGACATAAAGGAGCATAATCATAAACAAGTGTTCAAACAGGGTGAAAACAACACCAAACTCTTAGAAATAGATGGCTGACACTATAGATTACAAGTTTTATTCTACGATTTTCGACATAAGTTTTGATTGTAATGTGACGTTAGAAAGTCTATGTTCAAAGCCACGCGCGCCGACTTGTTTTCAACCCAGTTCTTTACCAGACGCCTAGAGTTAATAACATTCAAGAAGGACATTAAATTAATATTTATTTTTATATCCAGGAAGAAAATTTAAGTTTTTATTAGTCATTGGACAAAATTTGTACGTTAGCTTACAATTCCAAATACCTTGCAAGTGTTTTAAAATTACTCTGTAGAGGGATGAAAATTACAGACTTATATGGTATGCAAAGATACACGGACAGAGGGAAATCCCACGTAGCTGAACAAATAAATGGCATGTCGTCCTCTGGTTATACGGAAGCCAATTTACGTCGTATCTATCACGTCATCTGGTAGCTAGTTTGACGCTTGAATTATATAAAATGAAATCAAAGACATAAAAATAATAATCTGCAAAAATAAATGATATATACCTTTCATTGTCTATAATTTTCAAGTAGTGCCAACAAGCACTTTAATGCATATAGCGACTGCACACCACGTTGAGCTGAGATATTAATGATCCACTTGTGTAACAGAACGTCAGCTTCTACCCCTGAACTCATCACTTCGCAGCACATTCATTACTGCGAGTCCGTTCCACAATTATTTCAACTTCGAGAGCCATCTGCAGAATTTGCATTTCTTCTCGGTAAATTTATTCATAGTTTTTATTTATGCCGTGAAAAGATTCGTGTATTGCGTTCACAAGATGAAAGACGAGTGAAGGAAGTCTATTGAGATATCTCGGAAATACTCATAAAAATTAAAGTAAAGCTCGAAGATTTTGCTTGCCCATGTAACACGGCGTGGTAATGAGTTCATACAGCTTCCAGTATTGCAGCGAACATTCAAATGTGCAAGGAATACTCCTTGCAGACCATGTACATATGTTGCAATGTGCTATTTGTTTGTAGAGCATACGCTTGTCACGACGAGCTTGAACGATTGAAGGTTTGAGATAAGAATTATGATTGCAGACATCAATGACGTTTGAAATGGCCTACGTAAAAGATCCATAACAATAGCTGATTGGGACATTCAACCGAGCGAAGTCGTTACAATTTCAGGCTACTCATGCCACGTCTGTATTATCTGTCGCGTAAATTGTTACTCGGTAAAAATATGCTTCTGTAAAGTGGATTTGGATTTATTTGATGTGAACTTTAAAGTGTGATTGTATGGATACGAGGAATAGTCCCGGTTCCGAGAAACCTACATACGCTCTCTATTATATAACAACGACAACATATATTCACGCCAACTCCCTGTTGGTGAGGCAGAGAGAACGGAGATCCACATATCACGATCCTTACATGCCTGCCTTACCTCCTTCTCATACAGATACAAACAGTATATTATAAATTCCAAGAAAAAAATCTACTCAGATCTCACAAACTACATGAAACCTGCGACAACATATCCATCGCTTACTGCGACGTTAACTAATAGAGAAGTGTAAGGCACAAAAATTTGGCAAAAAAGAAAAATATTCTATTTTATTTATATATTTTACTCCTTCTGTACAAACATAAGTATTTTAAAACTAACTAAATACTAAAAAAATTAAAAGGGTGTGTCAAACTCTTTTATATATCTCTGCCAGCGAAAGAAGACCAATGTTGCCAGAAAATTAGAATATATTATATAATAAAAGCACATATACAAACAAATAGCACATTGCAACTAAAATATTTAACGTAGATTCATAACGCTTATCGCTAATTATCTTAAATATTTTTTTACCCACGACTGCCACATAGATATATCGCATTCTTTCAATAACTTTTACAGGAAACCATTTTATAAACCAAGATCCCAATGCCAGTATTTTCACAGCTACCACACATGCAGGATGTTCCTGGAAAGATTGTCAAGCGGCGTTCCTGAGTTAGAACACCTCCCTGGTATCACGAAACATATACATAAGGACATGTATATGATCAAATTTTCATAATTTGTTTATTTTTTCAAAAGTTTTCGGCCTTAGAATTATTTTTTAACATAACTTCGTAAACATTATTCAGGTACCTGTGAAACCAAAAATTATATGCCACAGCGTGATTATAACTGATACCCGGAACGGCATCCCTTGTTCTCTAAACAATATCATCCATCATCAACATCTATAGTCCACTCTAAGACAACAATAAAATATATACTTATTTCATGACCTCATGATCATTATATTTTAATTATAACCAAACAACGATTGTGCATTGTTAATTATAATGTTGTTTATCGTTTCTTGCATGATAAAAATAATATTTTTAAAATTATCTATTCTCACGAGGGCTTGTCTTTTCTGCGTAATGTGTCGAGAACGGAATGTGTACTAATTGTTCATACTCATTTTATTTCATAAGATAACACAGGTAGAGTATTTTGTCAATCATTAGGGCGTAGTGCGCGGGCTGGGCGGAGATCTGCGGCAGTCGCGCGCTGTGCTCCGCTACGGCCGCTCCCGTAGCCGCGTCTCGTAGCACTACGGAACGCACATGGCGCTGTCAAGCGTGATGTCGTAGTGTTCAACTGACTTCCAACACCGTCAATCACTGTGGTTAATGCATGTATTATTTTGGTGTAATGTTAAAGGATGTAATTTATTCGTGAAGAATTTATTATCTAATTTATTATTTTTTTATAGACACTATACTAAAACAAGCGAAAAAAATAAAAATTGAACTTCACATTCATAAATTAATATAGTATATTTAAAGATACTATATATAAAAATAGTAAATTGGACTAGTTGCTTATTAAAGAAAAACATAATTATTTTACAACATTTTTTTTTAAAGTTGCGGATTATTTATAAAACAGTGATTAACATAATATTGGGTTGAGTCACTACTCGTTAGTCAAAATTGAGACGATGAAGGATTTGAAATTGAGACAGGAATTAAAGAAAAATTAATTTGTAAAGTTACACCAGTTGAACTTGGCAATATTACACTAATGAGAATTGTTGACTGCTTTCAAGACACTACAAGCACGTGTTGGTTACTAAATTTGACAATTGTAATATACTCTTATATATTATGTTACGTTTACCTAGTAAAGGTTTAAAGTAATTACAAAAATATTCTTTTTAGAAATGTCAATCCTGATTTATAGAAAGATTAAAAAAATATGAACTTGTCATCCGCTAAAATTACTTACTAATAATAATATAAAAATAAGTAAATAAGCAAATATAAAAGTAATATAATCGGGTAAAGTATAATTAAAAATACCTTCTCATTTACATTGTCTTGTATGAGTTTACTACTTAACCTAAATAGAATTGAAACCATTAGAACGAATATGTCCGTGTATTGTATAGACGTAATAAACATTTCACTATATTTCCTTAATTATCTCGATAAAATTAATATTTCACGAAGCGCCACCGAAACAAGCGAAATAAATCTAAACCATTGGCACGTGTAATATCAAACACGAGTAAGCTCTATTGAGAACGTTTCCAATAAGCTGAAAATAATTATATGAAATGAAATTTAACATTTCGACTTCAAAGATTGAAATAAACTGACATTTCCGTTTGGCCTTTCGCATCATCATTACTAAGAATCCCGTTTTGTTAAGGTTTTCTCTCTAAAAAAATCTTGAAAACATAAATTATTTATTTGAAAGTATCTCAATTTAAAAGGACGGTAGATATATTTGCAACTAGCAGCGCTCCGCGGCTTCACCCGTGTAACATGGTAAAATTACATATCACAGACTATTTCACTTCACCCCCTATTGCACCCCTTACGGAATTGAATTTCTAAAAATCCATTCTTAGCGCTCGCTCACTTCATGAAATGAACTTTTGTACAAAAGTTTAAGTTTCTAGGTACTATAATTTTGACTGGGCAGTCAAGATTAGTCGGTCAGCTACTCAGTAACGGCAGAGATGAACGTGTATATATATATTAGACTGGTCAATAAACTTCAACGCTATCAGAATATATACGATCTGTATGGCAGTCACTATTATTTGCACTGGGAAGGTAATTAGAACTTTAGTAGCGCCAGACTGTATTGCAGCTAAATTAGGCCGGCACGACCGTGGAATCGGACCGGATGTACCTCTCGTTCATATGACGCCACCGTAAAGTCACAGCTGTACTATCGCGTTTCGTGTGATTCGTGAGTAATGAGTGGCCCATTAGAGGTGAAAAGGAAAGGGGGGTAACGTATCATAATTACAATAATTATGATGCGTATAGATTTCGGTAGGCATCAAAAGGCTATGATTGTTCGTTTGGCCTCTATTCTATAAAAAAGCACATCTGCATAGCAATTATGCAGGTACGCTGTGATTGATCATTGGTACCCGTATTAAAAAAATGAATACGTCACCAGTCATTAAGGATCAGCGAATTGACGAATCCCAATTCCTTTGCGGCGGTATCATGTGAGCGACGCATGTTATCCTTTCAATTAAATTTCAGTAGATTTTCCTAGTGAGCTCACATTATGTAGGTACAAACGTTGAGTTAAGAGCTATAAAACCCTACCAAGTAATGAATCAGCCTACAGCCGTCCACTGTTGAACATAGGCCTCACCCGTAGAGCGCCAACCTTTTTTTTTTTGTTGACAAGGGGAAACGGATTTACGTCTTCACATGCCCTGGGTGGGGGTCCAGTGGTGTGTGGGGTTCGCGGCAAATTACATAGTGCCGAATACCCAAAAACCACCGCGAGTGCCACCAGTGCCGCCTTTGACGAGGTGCCCCGGAACAGCAAATCATCAGGGCACCTCGACAGCAAGTCAGCCCCCGAAGGGATCGACGCGACCTCTACACATAGGGTTTTCCCTCACCACATGACACCGACCTCACCGACTTTGGGACAGTACAATGGGGCGAGGTTCCCATCCTCGCTCCTTGCCCCGTACGCAAGAGCGCCGCCAATTTTTCTCTTTTGTCCCCTGTTCTTATAGGCGGAGTACTAAGAACTGCCACCTCCTCGGTTCAATTGGCTTCGCCACGACAAGGCTTGAACCATAGTGGGTATAGAGTGCCAACCATCCCGATCCTAGGCAATTCGCATCCATCCGCTACCCGCCACCTCTCTTAATTCGCGTAAACATCTATCCCAAGGGAATTATTTAATTTTATTTAAAATATATTACGAGTATATTAACTGTGCGAAATACACACACATAATTGTGGCAACTTTCACATCAATCGATTCTGTGGTTTTCGTGCAGACGAATAACAAACATGCATACAAAGTGTAAAAGTATAATAATAAACGAAACACATAATTACCAAAACATAAAACAACAAAATAAAAATTAAACAGCAAATAAAATTTATATTATTAACTAAAACTTTAATTTTTCTACATAGTTGATTGTATTGCCACTTCTTGATGAAAATAAAATTGTAACTTTTCTGTTTCAGAATATTATCCATTTGATAAACACAAGAAATAATGACGCTCTCGTGGTCGAAACAATTAAACTATCGCGTATAACTCGTAAGATATAGAAATTTATAGTCTGAGCAAAAAATACTGACCCTTAAATTAAACTGTTAAGGGAAAAACTTATCAGATGGGACCACACGATGGCACGTGTTTAGTTCACTCACCTTTTCATTGTAAATTAAATTTTGCCATAATATGATTATTCTTCGTAATACATCCTTCATGGTAATTACCTCTATGGTAAACCTTATGAAGATAAATCATTTAGGTTACAATATTTTAAACTGACACAATATTTTATCTTCATGAAAGCAGCGTCCAGGATATTTTTGTGTGGGAATAGTTTTGTAATTAGAGACTGTGTTACAGGAGAGAAAGAAGAAAGGGAAGCACACCTGTTGCTAGTAGCTCAAAAATATAGGATTATTTCAATACTTTTTATGTAAATCTAATATGTTTAATTGTAATTAAACATATTATATTTATATGTAATTGGCTTGACATTCTTATTCAATTTCATAGTAGGATAACATGTAAGTTGCCACATATGCGTTTACTGTAAGCCTTCTTAACCTCTGTCTTCCTTCCCTTTTTATATCATCTTCTCTTTCATATTTTACATACGCGTACTTTGTACAACATGCATATAATAACCCTTGGTAGAATAATCTCTATCATTTGAACATATTTTCCTAAAAGTGTACACTTGGTCTCCAGGGGACTGCAAAAAAAACGCAGCTACAACTATAGAACATTACCCTCGTATTCCCAGCCGAGTGAAATCAACTTGCTTAATATATCCCTCCAGAGCACTTCGACTAGATTAATAACCAGTTCTGTTTCCAATAACCAGTTCTGTTTCCAATAACCAGTTCTGTTTCTAATAACCAGTTCTGTTTCTAATAACCAGTTCTGTTTTATGAAAGTGAATTGTCCTTACAGTCGTTATTTTAATTAAAAAAAAATTAATTTCGAAAAAAGTAGTAGGCGTCTTGGCGTTAATTGAATGGAGCATATGTCCAGCTGTGGACCGATAACGGCTGATAATTATGTTGATGATGATGTTACACTTTAGGGAACTTTTAATTTTTGTTACAAAACTTTACACTTAAAACTGTACGTTATAGTACAGTATTATACTTGAAAGAGTTGTTTAACCAATTAATTTTGAATGCTGAAAATTAATCTAAATATTTAATTCTATCTGAATTGCTATTTCATGCACTTTCATACCGACTTTAAGTTTAAATATTCAGTCTATATTCTGGCCTTTAATACCTTAGATACTAAGTAATATGTCTAGCTTATAAGCCCTACCCCGACCGCCTCGAAAAGGCTTGAATCACGGTGGGGACATTATTCAACGTTGTGATTCCTTAATGCATAAGAAGCTCACTATTGAAATTTTATTACAATACAGTAGGATTAAGGGTCGATTTCTCCAGTTGCTATTGTAGTGTTACCTAGTCAACACATAGTTATAAGCACCACTCATATGCTCAATTTTGTCTATTCACCATCAACTTTATCAATGGCCCACCGGAAAATCGCATACCACACGAAATATAACAGTACTAAAGCTGTCATTTTGCAACAGCATCATGTAAGCGTGAGGTACTTCCCCGGTCATAGCAGCACATTTATACTGCAATGCATGGCACTACCTCTTCGTAAAAAAACTCTTTAATAATTGATTCAATAAAAATCTTTGCATTTACATATTGATTCATTTATATCACCATTAAAAAATTTTTTAAATTTATTTAAACAAAAAAAGAACTTATAATTATTTAAAGAAAATAGCTCTAAATATTTGTGTAAACATTTCCGTATCCGTATTGTCAATAAGAATACGTTAAGACATTTCAAACAAGAAAACCGGTCAAGCCACTCAGGCATATAACAGTAACAGCAAGAAATATAGAAATCTACAGACACACTAGTTCTCTTCTGTTCTCGCTGTTCAAAAATATGCATAGAAAACAATTGTTACTTTAATGAAATGAACATGCTTTCGTCCTTCTGAGATATCTATGTATAAATGTAAACTTAAGAAATTATGTTGAATGTAGGTTAATCCTACTACCCCCTTAAAACTCAGTAGAATGTAACTGAAAATATCGTCTAAGGCTCTCGTTCTAAAATTATAAAAATGTCCCATCGTGAGGCCCAAAGGAAACAATTTGATTATATTTCATTTACTGCGTAATTGTTTCAGTATCGTTTATCAAATAAATAAATAAATATACTTTGAAACCATTTCTCTTTTTGACGCAGTTGTGTTAAAATCCGTTGGGACGCCATTATGTCGTCTATGTTATTTCACATTGCGATAGGATATTACCATCCGGTGTCACGAAATAGCAGACGATTGCGCATGCATCGGAATAGCAGCAAATAGCAATAGAAGCCAAATATCCGCTCCACGACTACATAAGCTGACTGTACGTATTCAGCTAATGTACTCGCATCGGTACGGAAGCGAGATCGAAGTTATATAAAGATTTTTGTTACAAAATGGAACGACTCGGGTTATATCCATATAATAGAGGAAAATTTAAACAATTATACCGCGTTACATTCCGTAGATAAGTATTAAACTGACCAAAGCAAATGAACCGAGAGGTCTCCTCTTTGTACCCCTCCTATAAGAAGAGGGCACTAAAAACCAAGAGGAGGAGGAACACTTTTTACTTCTTAAAGAGCGACAGAAGGAGGCGTTTTGTCCTCGGAGCAAAGCGCAGGATGGGAACCCCACAACGTTGCACTGTCCCGAAGTTGGCGAGGTTGTCCGTGGTGCGATTCTCACTGGTGGCACTCGGGTTTTCTCACTGGTTGCACACCGAACCTGGGTGGGTCCAGTGGTGTGCCCCACACACCACTGGACCCACCCAGGGTCGGTGATGGCGCGTAATGTATTTCCCGCGACAATTAAAGATTTTAAACAACGTAATCTATTGTTAACAGCGACATTATAAATTTAGTTCTCTTGTCGGTTTTATTGAAATGTTGTTGGATGCTATACTGCAGTATACTCCTTATATAGTATTTTTTTTTAACAGACTTAGCTGCCAATGCCAACACTAACTCAAATAATGCCACAACGCGCCCTAAGGGGGATCATATATTTCGAGCGTAAGTGCGTACTTGTATATAGCTACGTGTATTGTGTATGTGTGTAGATCTTGTATAGTCTAAACGGATTGATGAATTTTAACATACCTACTTATGTAGTGTCATGCCATTAGATTCTTCTTTTTAGCAAATGAGACTCTGGGTACATAAAATAAATTATAATTATTTCCGTTTCCTTTTTCAATTTATTGTTAGTTTATTTTCGTTACGTACTGCTAAGATTTCCTACTACAGTATTCCATATAAAATGAGCAAATCTTACTGACAAATATTATTGTTTTGCTATAGAAGCGAGCTTGTTCAATACAATGAATAGCCCCCAATGCATTGCTTAGAGGAGGGGCCTTTCGGTCGCTCTGGCCTTGGCAATTATAGTAAAGTTTGCTACTACTGCTATTAAATAAAACAATGACATTTTAAAATAATAATCTTAGAACACAAAATGAAGCAAAAATTGTGGACCGTAAAAATGGTTCGTGTGAATATCTGTGCAAAGAGTGTTTGAATCCAATGTGTTGTGGGAAGGTAGTCACCAAAAATGCAGCGAGGAGGTGTCATGTCGGGCACCATACGCCATCTCTCTCACCACCACGAAACAGAGAACAACGTAAATTCGGTAAGTTTCACTTAAAATTCGCTAAGTCCGACGTGTGTTGTTACACGTACTCGTGTTAAAATAATTGGTTCTCTGTATGTCGGTTGAACGTGCTATGTTGGGTGTTTCTCTGTCCGACAGAATTCGTAACGAAGTCAAGGCAGAGAACTAACGTATCTGATTTCACGCCACGAATAAGCTCGCTGAAGTGGCAATGAGTTGGTCACACATTCAGAAGAAAAGACGACAGATGGACCAGTAAGGTTCTACAGTGGAAGCCGCGTTTGGGAAAACGAAGTGTTGGTCGACCGTTCACTGGGTGCGAAGACTATCTCCGTGCATTAGCCGGGCCGGGATGGATGCGAGGAGCAGGAGTTGGTTGGTCTTGGCGTTCATTGAGAGATCCCTATGTCCAGCAGTGGACCAATGAGGGCAGATAATGATGAAGTCGGTTTGCGGACGAAATAATTTTAATTTTCCGGACGATTCTGTAATATATCTGTGAGCATATCAACCAAAGGAGTAAATGAGAAGTTCACTGACATTCGCATTATTGTCCTGCAAATGCAAAAGGAATACAGTACATATAAAATAGTATTTAAAGAAAATTATTTTATTTTTCAAAACAAAGAGAAGCTGCATTTAAAGTCTGACGAAAATTCGCTTACCATTTCCCGACATCGAACTAACTAAAATTTAATACTGTGTAAGAACCTATTCACTATACAACCTGAATACTCAAGGAAGACATTATATTGTTTTTGAAAAGAAAGAAAACTGCATTAAAGAAATTCTGCATTAAAATCCGTAAAAGAAGTTTCATTCATTATAATAAAAATACTTGTATGGATTCTATCGCGGTTTATTTAATTATTTAACTAGTCTGACGTTTCAGAAGCTTTACAGCAACCGTGGTCACCATGTTATATAATATAAAAAGTAAATTATAACCATGTTGTAATTTATTAAAGTTTTTAATTTTTTTTTAAGTTTTCAAAAGTACCCGAGGAATTATAATTTTAGTTCTTCCGATTAAGGCAAATAGTACTTATTGAATCTTGCTGTCTTGAGGTGTTATGTTTACTTTTTAATTTGGTTGTGTCTAACGCTGGGTCCCAAGCAGAGAAAAGAACCCAGCTATCTTCTCTATTGAAATTTGGATGTTTTTTAATTTCAATAGCCTCACGGATCATCCTTGGAAGGAATCGATGTTCTCTAGTGAGGATTTGCGTTTTATCAAATCTAATGTAATGACGGGGGCCAACTTCAGCATGCTCAGAGACCGCAGATTTTGTAACACGTCGGTGTTTCATATCGGCTATATGTTCTTTAACGCGAGTTTTTGTAGATCTTTTAGTTTGTCCTATAGAAGAGACTCCACAGTCACAATCAAGCTTGTATACTCCTGCATCTTATAGAGGGATATGGCATTTCACTGATGGTAAGAACTGACTAACCTTCTTTGGCGGCTAAAAATAAGTTTTTATTGAAGGTCGCTTGAGAATATAGCCAATTTTATCAGTCATCCCTTTTAAATATGGTAATATTGCGAGTTAGTGCTCGACGGTGGATGGTTTCACTCGGCCTCTGTGAAGCAGACGGGGAACACGAAGCTTGTTGTCTCGCAGAACTTGCTTGACATGTTGAAGTTCAGTATCCAGGTGTCGCTTGTCTCAGTTGCCTCGTGCTCTCTGTAACAAAGATTTACCCACGATACACAACTGTATTGGATGGTGATGAGAATTGCCGTTTAGATACCGATCAGTTTCTGTATGTTTTCTATATACTGTATGACAGAGTGTTTTGTGTTGATTACGGATGATCAAAACATCTAAGAAAGCTAAGAAATTATATAAGAATTATCTAGGAAAGCTAAAGAATTAAATAAGAATTATCTAAGAAAGCTAAAAAATTAAATAAGAATTATCTAAGAAATCTAAAGAATTAAATATCTCTCTTAATACAAACTCTTGACACAAGAACACAAGTATTAGCGGCACATTGTACCTTTTAGAATTCAAAAGACTTTACCTACGCATAAAGTTTGCGGTGCAAAGTCTCTCGAATACTAGTTCCCAGTGTTTGAAGTTTGATTAATGGCAAGTAATGTCTATGAAGGTGAGATAAATCACTTCTATGTAATTGACTCAATTTATCATGTTCATGTCTGTTTCTGACGGGATTAAAACGGGCAACGACCTGCGTATGCTGACTTTTTAGAACCGAACAGTAGACGGTGGGATGGTTAAAACCGAACTCACTGGTCTCTGTGAAATTTTAGATTCCAACTTGAGTTAGAAAGGAATTAGGAAGAGGTAGTGCCATACTGCATGGTAGGAGGTAGTGCCATGCATAGTGCATGACACAACATACTCCTATGCAACGGCATTGGGCCGGCACGACCGGGGAGGTACCTTTCGCTCACATAGTTCCGCCGTAAAGTGACATCTTCAGTGTTGTGTTTCGTGCGGTTTGTGAGTAGCCAGTGTCCCATTGGGGCGGGGGGAAGGAGGGCAACTCATCGACATAGTAATTATGTGGATTTTCATAAGCGTCGGTAGTCGTAAAGAGGCTTTGAAGTCTCGTTTGCCCCCCTATTCCATAATTTCAATAATCCATAAATTAATTAACAGAAGATTTTCTTGCATATAGTACGAGTATAAGTGTCTATGTTCGTATTTTCATTCCGGTTACTTAAATATAAGATATACTTATGTTAGTAGAGCATAACTTAATATTGAACCAATCCATTTGGGTATGGGTAATGTTATCTTAAGTAGCGTGGAGCACAACACGTGTGTGGTCACTATCAGGACTTATATAACACGAGAATGCTCTTCGATAAGGTGATTTATCTTTCTATGCCAACGCGTTCTCTGCGTTCAATGACAACATTTCGTCTCTATTACAAATTAATATCTGCTTTAATTTTTTAAGCAAGAGGGCAAACTGGCAGTTGGTGTCTTTTGATAACAACCGACGCCCATAAACATCCGCGTAACACAAATGCGTTCTCTACAGAGAAAGGAAATATGGTCGTCATCAATCGGCGTTTTTTCACAGTTGAGCACAATTGCTTTAATGAACACCGAGACGGCCTTTCTCATACTCATAAACAGCTTAGGCCGGCTGTGATAACATTTCCTCTTCAATGACGTCACCACCTGTGTTTTATTTTTTGTATAGAGAAACCGACCCAGTGCAAGTCGGATTCGCCTACTGAGGGTTTCGCACCAAAGGGAGATCGTCGCAAAGTATAAGTTGACAAATTTATATTTGCGATTGCTTGCACTCTTTCCGTATGAAATGACCTACCCATATAAGTGTAATAGGTTTTTTTTTGCGGATACATAATTGTAATTTACGAGTATTTAGTATTTGTTGTCATAATGGCAGTGGGAGTACATCTATTTGGGAAAAAAGTGTAAGAAATAGTATCGTATAGTTCTTAAGTCAAATTCGGCCGGCACTACCGGGGAAGTACCGCTCGCTAGCTCCATACCGCCACGTTTCAATTGTAGTATCGCGTTCTGTTTGTGGCTCGATAGCCTACTGGAGGGATAGAAATAAGCAAGGCAACGCATCGGCATAGTGTCTTCAGTCGACGGTAATCCGTCGCTGGACCTCCTAGCCCCTGACTGCTAGGACTCCCCCGGGGCACGTCACTGAGCCCGATCTTCGACCCTCTTCATCCAGCTGTTTCTCCCCGCTCGGCGAAGGTCGTCTCGCCGCGTAACGGGAGGGCTATGGGATTATTGGCGTCGTAATAGCCTCCGACTGCTTATTTGTCCCCTAGACTTATGATAGTTTGTTATAAACACGAAAGCTTATAAGATTGGGTGGATGTTTGTTACTCTGTCACGTAAAAACTACTTAATGTAACTCAATGAAACTTTATATTACTGTCAGAAGAACGGTTCCATAGAAATAATAAGTTTTGCACGTGGGTTTGGCTGTAGTCCACGCGAACGAAGTCGTGGGTAACAGATACTAAATAATATTTTGTTTTCGCCCAGCGTCCTGTACTTGACTTTTAATATAAAAAATATTGGAGTTTTTACCCTCTTTTATCCAATAAGAACAATTGTTTAGTTTGAAAAGTTAGAAACGTCTCGAAGCCACGCATCGCTAAGCCATTATTTATTCATCTATAGCGTTTTTGTTTATATCGAGTTCCTTAAGAGACAATAACATTATAATTTTTGTGAATAAATAACTCGCCCGCTCTATTATACACATTCCTAAATCCTTTTTAAATCCCTTTAGAGGAAAATTTTAAAAAAAATCTTTTCATGAGATCTTTTCTCGAGCTGTAACAAATGCTTATTATGCCTTAGCTAAAGATGAAAAAAATTTACGCGAAACTACAGCTTGATAGGTCCAATGACATAGGTTGCACGTGGCTCAATCAGTATGTGAGTGAGCCAGGATATGACATTTTGCATGTACATCATGCTCCATTGCAGCTAAGTTGGGACAGAACCACCGTAGACGTACCACTCGCAAACATGATACGATATCGCCGCACGCAAAAGGAGGAAAGAATTTATGATAGTCCGGAGGTCTATTAAAAGGGAAAATTGAAGGAAAGGGGCGACATATCACCCAAACAATTGTGCGGATGTTTATGTACGTTGGTTTTCTTACGACTCCGACTCCGACTTCTCGAAAACTTGCATAAAAATTTAGATGTAATCTGAGCCCCGGCTCAATACAGCTGATAAATTAAAAAGTTGAAAGACCCTGGATTCAATTAAATCGGCAGAAATTTTTACGATTGACATTATTACTTTTGCTGCTCTTGCTCGAGGACGGCGGAAGCTCTGGTTAATTCAGTGTCTATTCTAACAAATCCCACCATTTGACGATCAATTATTACTACACTACTTGTTTTGCCTTATTTAGAATTCCCCTTAGGGTAAAACGAGACCCTATGACTCCGCTTTCCATATGTTTGTCACCAGGCTGTATCTTACAAAAGTGAGAACAGTTTTCACAGATTATGTATTTCTATTGCCGCTCTAACGTTTATCACTTTTACTTACATCACGGAAATAAATCGCTACAAACTTACTGTCATTTATTTATTTATTTTATTTTTATAACATGTTTCTTTCGTTTCATATAAAATATATGCATACATGCAGGTGTCTGTCAACTACCGACGCCCATAGACATCCGCATTATTGACACGTAGATGCGATCTACAAACCAGAAAAAACGCGACGGCATATCTTTCACTTCATGACGGTGTCAAGCGAATGAAGTCTCCGGCGAGGTTCCTATTGCTCATTTGTCCTCCTATACTGTAGTAAAAGGATATCTACCTTCGTAGGCTCTAAAATTTTATATATAAAATAGTGACGTTGTTTTTTGTTTAATGATGACACTCTACGTCATCATGAAACAAAAACGACGTAAGTTAAATTTCACTCGTATCGACCCAATTCTCCAATAGGCACTGCTGAATAATTTTGCACCGCACTACAGAAAAATTCGTGTTCGCAAAATTCAAATATAACATTTTCATCCAGCGATTTTCAGTTCAACCTTTTATTCGCAATCACATTCTACGTTTTAGGGTTCTGCGTCTCAAAATAAAAACGGAAGCCTTGTAGGATTAATTTATAAGGTATGGTCTATATCATTGTACAGTACAGATTAGGGATATAT
>JAFELO010001023.1:141964-160195 GCA_017140195.1 Eumaeus atala | reverse complement strand
ATATATTTAATATTAATATTAGTAACAGTAATTTATTTCATACAAACTAGAAAAGGATAAAAAGAACCCTTTGTTAAATTTCATGTTTCTATATATAGTAGTTTCGGCTGGCTGTGCGTTGATATATAAGTCAGCCAGGCTTACCGATTATTGCGAACGGCCCTGGCTTCACCCATGAAAAATAAGGACATTCATAATCTTCGTCGGCTTCGGTTCATCCATTGGTGAAAACCGATCAGAAAATGGACTACATACAGACACGCGGCTTCTGGGGAGATTGTTTTGTAATACGCCGAAGATATTGTTATACTCATCCCTCCGTATTTATACTGAACCTTCGGTGCGCTAGTCCGACTCACACGTGACCGGTTTTTAAATTTACAGTGAAAATGTAAGGCCATACCCTGTCTTAATTATATATTACCACGTATTATGAAACGGCAAGGATAACCCTTGTAACACTGCGAAGAATTTTCATCAACACGACGAGAAATTTCCTAGTCAATTTAATCTATTATGAAATTAATTGGTGACGCTGTTTCTCCTGCGTATGTGTGCACTTTGTTTTTATATTATAGGGGACATAGGAATAGTCGGACCTTTAAATAACTACCGACGCCTATAAACATCTGCATAAGAGCTATGCCAACGCATTGTCCTCCTTTCCTCCTCCCTTCCAATGAGTCATCGGATACTCATAAACCACACGCTAGCAAAGCTTTTTGCAAGAGGAAGTGCCACTCTGCATTGCAGTGGAGTTGGGCCTGCACGACTGAGGAGGTACCTCTCGCTCGATTGATATCGCCGTAAAATGGCACTTGCGATGTCGCGTTTTGTGATTACCCGGTGGCCCATTGGTGGGGAGGTGAAGAGGAGGTTAACGCATTGCCATTGAAATTATACTGATGTTCATGGGCGTCGGTAGTCGTAGAAAGGCTCCGATTGCTCTTTAGTCACCCTGTACTTTAAAAAACTGTCACTACGCTGGCATCATGTGAACGGGAGGTATTTTTCCGCCCGTGCCGTCCCAATTCGGCTGCAAAGAAGCATGGCACTACCTCTTACTTGAATTGTTGGCGAACAAATTTTCACAAGACCGAATACAACATCTATTCTGCATTGGTTGCATTTTGGATGGTTGGCATCCAAACTGTGCCGACACGACCGGGAAGGTACCTCTGACTTGATACCATCTTAAGCTTTGTAGCTTAAGATGGTATCAAGTCAGAGGTAGCATACTTGTGTATGCTGTCGTGTTTTTGCTGTTTTTGAGCTTAAGATGGCACAATGGACGGAAAGAGAGGAAGAGATCTACATTATGTGGATGTCTATGGGCGTTTGTAGTCATTAAAAGGCTACAACTGCTAATTTCCCCTTATTTATCTATGATATATATATATATGATATTATGGCACTTTATTTAATTTTCTTTTATTTGTGAATTTTACTTATTGATTATTGTTATTTTAAATTATAAAAATTTTTGTGCCATTTGATTAGGTTTAATTATTATTATTGTTTTATAGACTAACGAATTTTACTTACAGGCTTTTTTTTAATGACACTGGTAACCTAATTCCTTTGAATTTTTATTCCATTATTCATTTTTTAATTCAGTGTTTTCGTTTAATATTTAATGACGTTTGCATATTATTTATTAGATTGACTACTATTTATATGATAATGTTTATATATATACGAAATTTCAAAAATATAATACCTACGAACTTGGTGTTTTGTTGGGTAGCTTCCTCTTAGGGAGCAGACTACGTACACGCAGGTCCGCTAAGATAATTTATAACGTCCATGCTTGTATAATTTTTGGGAGGACGTACGCGGGAGAAGCGGACGATGCTTATATTTTATGAAAGTCATTGACCATAAATTAAGATAACATTTGAAGATTGGTATTCTTCTTTTAATTAATTTGCGAGGAAAACAAATTGAATGCTCTTTATGTAATTCGAAAATTTAAAATGTAATATTGTACCAACACATATTATATTTTACATTATATATTCCATGTTGGATCGCGTTGGAAATTGAATAAGTAACGTAATATTGACCTTTCCCGGTCCTGGGGGAGTGTGTCAAGCCTTGGTCTCGGTTCCATCGCAAATATTTAATGTCGCTCGCACATTACTTTACCGTTAAAATGATTGCTTATCAACAGGTACGCGTTTTAATTTCGGAGATGATTTGCAAGTCTCGCAAACTTTATTGGAATAATTTTTAAATGAATAGGGTATACATATAAAAGGTTGTTGTACAAAGGTTACATTTTGGATGGTTGGTACTAGTTTTTTTTTTTTTCACTGCAATATGATGTAACCAACCTATCGCACCGGTCAGGAAGATCGCTTGTAACAGATGTCGAAACCAAACCTAAAATTTTTATAATTGCATTCTCATCTATCTTTCTGATTACTGAAGAAATCGCATTTGTTGACAGAGTGGTCACCTTTTGGAGATTGACATTGGGTGTACCGTTGTGCGTCTGTCGGCGCGAACATATTTTATTTTTTCTGCTTTAATTGTAATTAAATGTAATTGTTTTTAATGTTTTATTTTTGTTTTTGCTGTTTATCTTCTTGTAAGGGCACGTACACTCTAAAAAATATGTCGATTGTCTTGCTGTTTTATGTTTTGTGCCGTAAATATTAATGACATATATTTTCCGAAACAATATTTTTACTTGTGCTAATGTGTAGTAGTGTATTTATGTTTACATCCTCAATAAATATCTCTTTCTTTCTTTCCTTCTACCTTAAGATACGGGGGAAATCTGCATTGATATATCTGGACCGACTATTCTAACAGGCGAATTCGCTTAGCTACTCCTTCTAATATACAGCGTGATGTGAAAGAGATTGTATATTTGTAGGACACGCTAGGTAATGGTCCTTGGTGGTTTATTGTATTTTTTATGGGTTATTTACCCATAAAAATACCATAAACCCAAATTATTGGTTAATGTTCACTATGTACATATACATTGTGAATTCAACACTGAAATACACAGAATTCAGAGTAATCATATTTATGAAGTATCTGCCTACATTTGATACCTTCAGAACGCGGCTTGTTTCTCCTCTCCCGCGTGGCTTAGCCAATAGCTGTCGTGTCAATGACGCAGCGTTTGCAGGGTAGTGAGCAAGCTTAGCGCGTCGTTGCACCTTTATCGAGACATTTATAGATGATTTGGGTCCAATTTTAAATAGCTATTTGTTTTGAATATTCGGCACCAGAATCGAGTACTGAATATCCATAGTGATCATGTGCAGTGCCTTATAAACAGCCTTTAGTGTTAATGTGTAGGCTTTTGATCATGGATATATTATTGTTCAAATTTTATTATTACTATGTGGGATAACATAAAAATACTTTGTAACCCAAAACAAAAATACCCTAGGGACATATACATTTTACACGGTTAAACCCGGGGCACAGGGCATATAACAGTGACATAACCACATCCTGGTGGATTAACCCTGGAGGCATATGTATAGTGCCGTAACCACAGCTGATTACTGTAAATGGATTAAATTAATACTCTATTAATTGAACTAGGGCTAAATTAGGGATATTAGATCAATAACATTTATAACTAGCTTCCAGCTACCTTGTATGTAGGAACGTTGAAGTGTATATATATTTCAAGTCATTTGTTTAATAGGTTATTTATGAGTTCTGTAAAGCCTATGCTTATCCTATCTGTAAAGAGGTAGTGCCATGCTGTTTTGCAGCGGAATTGGGATGGTACGACCTGGGAGGTACCTCTCGCTCCGTCCTGGGTCATTATAGCCGCAATAAAAGAATGGCCTCACATTTACACAACACCACCATAAAGTGACGGGGTCGTGCGCTTTGCGAGTAGCCGGTGACACATTGGAGAAGAGAAGGCAAGGAGAACAATTATGCGGATGTTTATTGTCGTCGCTAGTCATCAAAAGGCTCTGGCTGCTAGTCCGTCCTTCTATAATTAAAAAAATGCCACTACCTCCTACCACTTAGTCATGGTTGTAATAATTTGTAAGAAATAAACTTATTTTCAACAACAGTAACAACATATATTCACGCCAGTTCCCTAATGGGCTAGGCAGAGGGAACGGAGTGCCATATATCACGATCCTTACATATGCCTAACCTCCTTCACACGCATTTCCTGTACCTTCTTAAGCTTACCTCCTTTGCCTTCAACTTTCCTTTACCTGCTTAGCTTTAACAAAAGATTCCAAAGCACTGTTGTTAGAAATAACGAGACGGATGCCAGGTCAGAGTGAAGTTTTAGAACAAGGACGGCAATTGAAATGCAGCAATGCTCTGCGAGTGACAATAGAATAGATCAGTTTATTTACCTTAGTTGAATAGTCGCAGGTCATTGGAGCATTCATCCCCATTGATGGAATATACAGGATAGTAACCATCCTACTCTAGACAATTCCCTACAGGCTTTTAGGCTTGTAGGACATGGACCCACGTTAAATAATATCTGCACTCCTCGGGTTCAACGCTTAAAATCGATCACAAAGGAACCATTAATTTGTTTTAGAATAAGATGTATTTTTATGTGATTTATTATTATTTTGTGTCTTTATGTGCTATATTTTGTAGTATCTGTGATTGTATGTATCTTCATTATAATAAAACAGTAAAAAACTGTGTATTCACATTAAATATATTTCGAAAATAAAGCTTGTAAGGAAACGGTAGTAGAGTAATTTGTTTTTTTTTTTTTTTTTGCATGTTTGTTGTGGTTTGGATGTGGAATGAAGGCCACGTGTAAGGCACGCGGCCTCCGCTCCAGAACCTTACTGGGTCATCTGCCATCTGATCTTCTGAGTGTGTGACCAGCACATTGCCCCTTCAGTGAGCTAATTACTCTCATGATATCGGAGACTTTATTACTCTGTCGTATGACTTCGTCACGAATTCTATCGGGCAAAGAAACACCACAGGACGTTCAATAGCTGAGCTACCACAAACTTGGGGACCAGTCCTAAATTGAGAGGCCATGTTTCAGCCCCGTAGGTCATCACGGGGAGAACGCATTGGTTGAAGACTTTTGTCTTCAAGCTCTGCGGTAGTCGATCCGTCGAAGCTTTCTAACAACTACTGACGTCCATAAACATTACTTAGAGATTATGCAGATGTAATGCAGGTGCATGAAGCTGGCATCATATCCACACTTCGTTAGTCAAATTTTAATTCTAAAGTTAACGTTCCAACAATGGACACCATGGCGCTTAGAGTCAAAGGTGAAAGTTTTGAATAAATTTGAAACTTTACCTCAATTGTCTATAGATCTGCGAGACGAGTGAACTACTAACGATTTCAATTGCAACTTTAATGAAACGAAGAATTGTCGAATGACAATTTGTAAGAGGCATGCTGTATTATTGACGAATCGGGCCCGTTAGACCGGAGAGGTACCTCTCAATCATGACGCCGGTGCAAAATGATAGCTATACTGCTGTGCGTGTTTCGTGCGGTGTGTGAGTAGCCGGTAGTCCATTGGAGAGGATAAGCAATGAGAAACAACGTATAATGCCAGTCGTATTTCATGCGGGGGTGTTCGTAACGGGGAGGAGAGAAGGGGAGTAGCCCATCTGAATAACAACTATGTGGATATCTATGGGCGTCGGTAGCCGAAGGCATACAGTTAATTCGACCTCTGACACTATTCAAATCAGTCCGTATACTCAAAGACTCCAAGTTATTAACACGCGCACAAGCAAAGGTTGTGGCCGTTGTCACCGGATTCTGACAAGACGCACGAAACGCAACATGCGCCGGTTTTTGTGATCGATTGAGCAAATATTTATGGGTACTAAAAAGCTCCCATTTCTAGCTCGTCCCCTTATGACGTATTGTCACTTCTTGATGAAAATTCATATTATAACTTAAATAAAAAGTGTACTCTTTACACTATGTCCATAAATTTATTGATTTTTATATATATAATCGTTAATATATATTTACACTTTTCTGTATGTTTATTATTTTCTCTCCTTCCTACGCGTATATATGTATGTGACAAAGGTGATAATAATTAACTGTGTATATACTTATGCTATTTTCCCTCATTCATATTCGTATAGTTTACGCGTATACGTATGAAGCAAAGGTATGTTGTTGAAGTGAACAGAGCGTAACATATTAACGAGGTCCCAAGTGAAAGACAATATTCACGGTTTCGTGCTCTCCATCATGCCTCACGAGGCCTGCTTGATTATATCGATATCTGCAATATCCACTTACCGTTTCGCATTTGTTTCTCTCCCTCCGGATCGTGGTTCACTTTCCGTGGAGTCCCTTTTGTAGTCCTTTCCTTGAGTGGAGACTACTCTTCTACAAGTGGTATAAAAATATTTTTATATATGTGTTGAAATGAGTAGAGAATGAGTAGGTATACAGTAAATAGTTTTCATACCTCTCTCAGTTCAGTATTGACTAACATCAATACTGAACTTAGTTTAGGAAATTATTTATCGCAAGGATATCATATCATGACAGAGAGAAAATCAGACTGAAACGTTGCACGTCAGTGTGCACTGCAGTACATGTTACGAGTACTGTACTAGACCTAACCTCATGCACATATGAATTATATAATTATACAAGCTTTATTTTTGTTTTGTAAAAAAAATTTGAGCCAAAACCTTGTTCTGTTTGTTGAACCTTGTTATGTAACTACTCGTATATGAACCTTCTTTAACCTTTTTTGTAACTTAAATAAACTGCGATAAAATGCGTTAAAATAGTTTCATTATATTTTTCACAATGTCATAATATACGTTACAGTTATAACATAACTGTAAATATTTGAAAAACTTACACTAAGCTAATTTCCATATATTTCCATGCAATCCACACTTATTCCGTCCATTTTCCAGTGCTACCTATTTTTCGCGCGCAGCGCGCCACGTGTATTATTCCCATACATCGTTCTTTTAATCTCACTGTGCTGTTTCTGCATGTCAAAACACAGAATCACAATGCATCAACGTGTTATGTTCGGGGAAACTCATTTACGAACTTTCACCGGACTTGCCTGGACCAAGTATAAATCCAATTATTATTATTAGTAGTAGTAATAAAAGCCTGCCTTGTCCCACTGGTGGGTAAAGGTATCTTCACTCTCTTTCCACACCTCACTTGGAGCTAGATTGGGCCAATAACTTCGAAAGGAATCAAGTTCATCTCGCCGTATATTTATTTTATTTCTCGTCTCTCCTTATATTTAATTTCATCGCCTCGCAGTTTCAGCCACGTAACTCCTGTCCTAATTAGTCGTAGCGCCACGGTATATAGCATTTCTACATAATTAGACTATTCGGCACAAAAATAGCTTTTAAAAACGGGCCGGAAATAGTAGTTTCCGAGATTAGGGCGTTTAAATAAACATACGAACGCTTCATCTATATTATCAGTATAGATTATTATCTCCATCTGTCTACATGAAACTGATGAAAGTGGCAACATACAAGTAACAAATATAAAAAGTTGAAATTGCTAAAAGTATGTTCAACTCGCTAACGTATAATTTCGCTGACATATCAACTGTCATAAATTTAATATTTTATGGAGACGAAAATTGTGGAGCGGTATGAAGAAATTGAAAACGATATTTCACAAGGCATTGGTTTTATATCAAAAGGACTAGTAGTATTGACGTGGACTAAACATTTGCCGCAAAAAGTTGTGGCTTTAGAAAATATGTTGTTCGGCTGCGTCTGTGACAAATGACCGTTCTAATACTTTAAGTTTCTTGTTAAGCCTTGGCCTTGTAAATCATAACATCCTCGAAATTTAAATCAGGCAATCGAGGTGGAGTTCCAGTTTGTTATTAATGAGTTAGTAAAACACTTGCGTTATATCCCTTTTGATTGACAAAAGGGAAGTAACGAAAGTGTTTTATTGTTCATGAGTCATGACACATTGTGAATTTTAATTCAAAATCTAATTATTTTCGCTTATTACTATTGTTACTCGCAAGAGTATATTTCAAATTTGATTGATCCAGCTGCCACGACTGGTGAAATATGTCTAGTTGTCAATTAACAGCGGTTTAAAATGAAATAATGTCGCATTTCTTACGGTTTATCACTACTACTACTACTATGATCTATAAATAGTATCGGGTTTTTTTAATTAAATGGCAAAAGAAAGCGATACTAAACAACACTTAGTGAATGGAAACATATCATTATATTAAAAAAATTGATAGGTTATGTTTTTAAGTATCGCGATGTCTTAACTTTACGCGAATGTTAGTCATTACAATAAAACTACTCTTACGGATTTTATCGCGGTTTATTTAATTATTTATGTATTCCGACGTTTCAGAAGCTTTACAGCAACCATAGTCACGGGTATGGTTGCTGTAAATATTCTGTAACGTAGGGCTACATAAATAATTAGATAAGCCGCGATAAAATCCGTAGGAGTAGTTTTATTGTAATTTTTAATTATCCTAAAAATTTACCTATAAGGGTTACCCCCTTATAGGTACATTTTTATGATACTTAAAGATGAGCAGTCGGAGCCTATTGATGACTACTGAGTCATCGGCATAACTGTTATGCAGACTTCTTTCTCTTCTTACCTCTTCCCTTCCTATGCCATAACTTTGAAGCGGTACCCTGTGAGCGAGAGGCATATCCCTGACCGTACCGGCTGCAATGCATCACGGGACTACATCAAAATAATAAAACTATGTTCGATAAAAGAGAGAAGTAGAAATAAAAGGGCGATAAATTTATTTGAATCGCTTGCCTTCACTGCCAGGGGTTGTGCGAACGGTCCTATAATTAGAACTATATTATAGCAAATTTAACAGCGAAGCGGTATATCAGTCCATTGTGGTATTTTTTCGCTCGATTACGGCGCGGCATGCAATTATAGCTTGTGGCTGCCTAGCCAGGGAACAGTTTACTAACTCTAAATTGCCATTTATAAGCCGTGTGACATTAATTACAGGGATTACGATCTTCATAATTGTAGATCGTAGTCCTTGTAATTAATGTTTTTATAGACTGAATGTTGATTATATAACAATATGATAACTGTTGCGTTGCGCAGTCCGGTAGACAGCACCATAGAATACTCTAACATTTATTTAGGCCTCTCAATTTGCTAATTGTGAGGCCTAAATAAATGTTAGTTTTATTTAGGCCTCTCAATTTGCTAATTGAGAGGCCTAAATAAATGTTAGAGTGCCAATTTTTTTTGGATTATTGAAACAAATTATGTCTGGATAAATTGAGTTTGGCTTCAAACAAAAGGACGAATGAATCGTTGTTCTTGAACCTGCAAAGAAGAAATGAGAATAGAGAGATATTTTGTGTACAGAATTAAAGTAAAAAAACAAACTTTTTAACTCAGTCAACCAAGGGAACTTTGTCGGGTAAATCATATTTTGATTTATATGTCATGCGAAGTTAGTACTACTGTATTAAGTTGACTGGTAACTATAAAAAGTACTATATTTTACGATTAAAAATAACTCCTTCAGAAGTTAGCACTTCTATATATTACTTCTATATATGAAGAATATAGCTATGATTAACAAGAGTTTGAAACTTATAACATGCGTCTTTATCACTCACATGGTACTGTCTTAAAAATAAACACTACTTTAAGAGTAAATTATGATAAAACTGCCTTAAGACTGCTTTAAAAATGACCATGGAGGACATGGAGGGTCGGGGTAAAGGATGGTAACGCATCCTTTCATTCTTTTGGGGGGCTAAAAGAGATCGGGGAGTTTTTACGACTACCGACGCCCATGACGCATAATTACCTTGCCGATGCGCTAATCTCCTTCCCTCCTCCTTTCCAATGTAAAAATAATCCGATTTCAGTTTGCCCGTTATATTATAAAAAGAATTACATTCTTAATTGTTATCTTTCGGTTTTTGATGTCGATTTTCGGTGCGCGAGCATCGTATAATTTCGCTTTCGTAATTTCATCCCAACACTATAAAAATATAATTTAAGCGCATTGATTTATAAAAACATTCTCAAAGATAACTACGAGTTTTTAATCTTGGTAAATAGGGTATCTATAAAATAAAAATCATATTTAAATTTGTTGAATATAAATGTTACAGGTTGAACTAATGATACTATTTACTGTCTAGTTCCATGAAATAACTCTAAGCTTACAATACAGTACAAGTTTAATGTAATGTTTAAACATAACAAAACATTGATAAAGTGTACATTAAATGTTTTTCACAAATAATAATCTTCGGAACTAAAGGACGAATTTGAATGGAACATTCCTTATTGTATAATTAATAATCCTGGCCAATAGTTAGGGTATAACTTGTTTTAGAAACTGGAACATCTGATATAGAACCATCCGGGAATGCAATTTTCTAATTTCTCATCCAAAAATTAGGAAGTATGCGAACGAAGTCGCGGGCACCAGATCGTACTTGATATTTTTCATATCCACTGCATGTCATATTCATGGAAAATGAACGTAACATTGGGATGAAAATGTACATTGGAGATATATGTGATCAAAATAAAAATCCCTTTGATATTTGAATCCGTGATCCATTCGCCGTAGATGCGAGCCAACAGAATACATCTCCCGGGCTTTGTGAATGTATAAACAAGATATACGAACATTATCAGAGGACGCCACGTTCTTCGTGTTATCAGTTTCTCGTTGACTTCATTTTAATAAACAGTAAATTCACTTTAAAAGAAAAGTCAAACCAAATTCAAAAATAACTAAATATTTTTCATTAATTTCCTGCTCCAATTACGCTGAGCGTGGAACGGAAACAATGTATAGTATAATTGTGCCTTAAATAATAATAATATTATCGACCTATACGTATTTCGGCCACGGCAGCCGTCTCTATGGAGACTAGAAAACTGCGCAGGACATATTATAGTACATGTGTGTGCGCTGGCTCAAGTACGCTGTTTGTGCTGAATGGCAATCCGACACGACCGGATAAAATCAGACCGCCGGCTTAACGTGCTCTCCGAAGGACGGGGCTGTAACACCGCCAGCTTCCTGCCTCCGAACTGTGATTAGAAATTGAAAAATGTCAATAGCACTTTGGTCCGACCCGGGACTCGAACCCAGGACCTCACGACTGTGGTTGAACATGCTTATCATTAGATTACAAGGCAGAAACGGCAATATGCCTATAAGCAATGTTCGAAGAGATAAAGAGAGTAGAGTAGACGTTTGTGTATCTTGCTATTTTGAAAATTTTTCCGGGATCCCATCATCAGCGTCTCACTTCGTGGCGAAAGGACAAATCGGGAGTATAGGTATACAATAAAACTACTTTTACGGATTTTATCGCAGTTTATTTAATTGTTTAACTAGCATGGTAGTAGGCGTAATCAAATCCAAAACTAGACATAACGATGAAAAATAAATAAACCGCGACAAAATCCGTAATAGTACTTTTATTGTAATGAGTAACATTCGCGTAAACTTAAGATATCAATCAGTATAGGTATCGTTTGAAACAAAAAAAAATGTTTTACGGGCATGACCCACCACACTTTCCCTCCGCTGCTACTCCTGTGTCTCCAGGGTCGACATCGGCCACCACATGTGACCCTTCACATAGGAGCCCGAGGAAATGCTAAAAACTGACTTGGTACCCGCAACGAATTTGTTCAGAAGAAAATAGGAGGAATTGTTTCCAGTTTCCCCGTCCAATCAAGCGGATACAGTTCGGGATTGCAATGACTCAAACGGTCAAAAAAGAGACGGCAGCCAGGTAAAGCCCGGCAGCTATGCACCACGGATATTAAGCGCCCAACACATATTAACTACACGTTATATTTAACTATCATCTAGGACTTATTGCGTTACATTATATGCTGCCAGTAATATAATTGTTTGAAAGCACGGAAATTTTCCACGTTGTCCACGAGGTCACTGTAGTAAATTACATCCGTAATATTTCGAATATTATTATGCATTTCATTTCGCTCCTTCTGCCAAAGACAACACTCCCCCAGTATGTGATGTGCGATTTGTTCATACTTCTCAGACTGGACCGAACGGTCACAAAGAGATGATGCTACTAGTTGTAAACTAAATAGTTTCCTTCCAAAATTACCGTGACCCGTAGGGAACAAAAAATATTAGCATATTCCCTAATATAGTTTTAAGTGTCATTTATATTAAATTAAATATGAAGAAATGCTAAGTTATAATTATAGCAGCTGGCACTACCGGCTGGCACAACAGGAACACAGCGGCTCACATTACACGCCGTAAGGTGAAATCGATTTTCATTTCCTCCGGTTTGTAGGTTTCCACTGGAGCGGAGGAGAGAAGGTGCCGAAGCCCCTTATACTATAGAAACAATACCTACACTAGTTTCTTGAGGCGAAAATTATTTACGACGTCCTGTCCTGCTCATGCTATTTCGTATATGCGTTTGCATAACATTCAACATGAACTAGACCTGTCGCGTTGCGTAATGTTTGTTGTTTTATTCAGCTCAAATATATCTGGGGAAGTGTCAATAACTTATGTATGTCTGTGGGCGTAGATAGCCACTTACTATCGGGCCGTCCGGTTGACGATGTTGTCACTAAAAATCAGATTACATTTGTATCATGAAGGAAAGTTTCATACAATATTAAGATAATTTGTTTCCGTATATCACGTATTCACGGCACGGCAGAATTCTATGTTCCATCCACTCCATCTAGATGTTATATAAGTCTTCCTGAAACGTACTCAGCAAAGTTTATAAAAATGGTTTATGCTTTCACAATTTCAATGCGGAGAAACTATCACGACATTGCGCCATTTTCACATTGTATTAAAATGATGTAGGCGAGAACAATGCCACTACCTCTGAGAGGATCCTCAGGGGGACCCAAGCACCATGACTCTTACAGATTTGTCGTCCCTCCTCTACATTTATTCTATTCCTATTGTACAAACATCCAGATTTCGAAGACTTTCAACAACAAATTCGGCAGTACGCCATCCATCTGATTATGGCATATCAGTCTTAATATCCCCCGGGACATAGATTCGGAATGTATATCTGTTTTGTTAACCTTTCATCTGCTATTATTTCCACACGTCCTGTCCAACGAAGTATGCGTTCTCTCATTTTAACATCGACACTTTCTTTCAGGTCTAACCTCTCTCTCGCTTCACTATACCAAACGTCATTAATAAATTTTACACCACATATTTTTTGCAACGACCTCATCTACAACAACAACGTTAACCAATGTTATCGCGTTTGGTAACTTTGTTAGAGTTACGCCGCAAGTAATCCACAAATCTGAGAATTGCCATTTTATACACACATGTAGATTGGAGATGGAGATCCCGGAGCCCTGAAACTGATAGCGTTGAAGATGGTCACCGTGGGGTTTAGTCGGTAAAGTTCCGGCATAATCGGTCCTCATTCCATCTGGTGAACGGTATCCCATGAGGATTTCCCCACAGTAAAATAATAAAAAATACGGAAGTCTTGTAGTCTCCTTGAAACAAAATACATAAGCGTTACTATAAGGCGTAGTTTAGTTCTTTCACACAACAGCGACACTAACACATTAATTATTGAATAAAAATTAATCTCATAAGAGGTAGTGTCATTGCTAAATTGCAGTCGAATCCAGGATAGTACAGGTGTGGGAGTATAACTCCCTTACATAACATAGACATATTAATGATCTTTTTATAAGTAAGTTTGCATTTGTTTCAGCTGATAAATGAGATCAACGTGCAGTTGGCGCTATTCCGAGACCTGCTCATCCATATCGGCCAGCCACATGACTGCCCTGAGCTGCGCGAGCGCGTGCGTCGCCTGCGCAGGACCTGCGTCGAGGCCACGAAGCAGACCAGCCAGCTGGTGCTGCCTGCAAATAAAAAGTTCGTTTCATTTATAACCTCTCAATGTTCTATAGCCTCTTCACTAGTACACTTCACTATTTCATAATGACGCAGGCCAGACACAAACCATCTGTGCTCCAACCGTGACGAATATGCAAAATTTCTCCAAACTTTTGATCGCGACTGGTTCATAGGTTTGAATGCGTGCGTCGACTGGTCATTGAAATCAACACTGTCTACCTAAATGGTTCACTAAGATCTCTAAGATTGTCCATCTAGATAACTCGCGTCAATGTATAAGAGAGAGATGAGAGGTAGAATTAATTACATAACTTTGTGTATTGTGACCAAGGCTTCCTTTCCACTTTCAACTGAGTGACAAAAATTATGACGCATTCATATGCCCCGTTTGCGAACGCTAAATGGCTTCTCAAAAGTAAAAAAATACTTTTATTTTGCTGATCAAGATATTAGACTCTGCAGTTGAATTAAGACCTTTTGTAATTGTTTCTTTTTAGTTCTATTAATCTTTTTATTGGTAGATTTAACCGTATTTAAATAAGCACTCGCGAGCTTAAGAAACATACTTCCTGCTATTGCGTGATATTTGCTATGATACGTGTTTGATCGAGAAATTATAATTAATCGTAGTACTTAATAAATTGTAAGCCAAACCGTTTAAAATATTTAAAAAGCTATAGACAAAGTATTGAATTTAAGTAAGTAGGATCTGCCGCGTGGTCTCGGGTCATTCAGAGGGGAAAATATGTTCTTTGATCTATTATGGTATTCCTAACCCGGTCTATCATTGTATACCCGGAATACTTCGCTCCATCAATCTCTGGCAGGCAAAATAACAAGTAATAAATAAAAAAAATTGTTTATTCGATCGTTTTAAAAGCATTGAATGGAAATAATACTAAATGTGTGGCTATGTGCGACGGTAATCACTACCCGTTCGTTCATAAAAAGTATTACTAATTTTTATTTCATTAAAATACATTTAATCAAAGTTGTTGCTGTTGAAATATAGCTGAATATAAATTTCTTATTTTTGTATGCACGTTTTGCTTGAAACATTTTTTTGTGCCAGACGAAGCAAACATGTAGTTACGGCAAGCATTTAGCTGGTCATCGATCTTAAGTTGAGTTTTTTCTCATCACACACATGGACACAATACACACAACAAACAAAACATTTGAAGGTATGTCGCCATCCTTTACTTTAGTTAGAACACTCTGACTTTATTTTATTTTTTCATTAAGTTTATTATTTGAGACGTTTCGTTTATCACCATCATATTTCATGCCTTAGCAGAGATAAAAACCCTACAAGAAATAATTTACTCAAATCTCCATTAAGGGCTTTTTATTTACTGAAACGAAAATATGATTTCCTTTCGGGATTTCAACGGATTTTTTTTTACATCGTGGCCATATTGGTCATGCTAAATTTGCTAATTTATTCGATTAAGGCTTTGTGGACTTAACATTTTAATTCTTTTTTCAAAATAGCAAATGCCTATCATCAAATTTGTTTTCAGTATTAATTTATCGGTGAAATAAAAGCTTTATAGTTTTCAGTAGAACAAAATGTCTATTTCGACGAAAACATTTTTAATTAGCATGATTTCGTGGGTCAGATGTAGTAAAAGAAATTTTAATTTTAAAGTAGTTTTATTGTAATGAGTAACATTCGCGTGAACTCAAGACATTATGCTATTATTAATAACACACATAGGTTCAATATATACCTCTCGAGAACCAGTCGGGGTCCGTGGAGTGGCGGCGGGTCGGGCGCGGCGTCCCGCAGGGTTCCGTTCTTGGACCGATCCTGTGGGACGTCGGCTACGACTGGGTCCTGCGAGGCCGTCTCCTCCCCGGGATGGGTGTCATCTGCTACGCGGATGACACCCTCGTCTATGCCCGGGGATGAGACTATAAGGGGGCGGCGCGGCTGGCCGAGGTCGGCGTTGACCTCGTGATCAGCCGCATAGAGAGGTTAGGGCTTCGGGTCAGACTAGACAAGACCGAAGCCGTCCTCTTCCGCGGGACCCGCCGCAGAGGACCCCCGCCGGGGGCCGCTCTGCAGATCCGAGAGGAGAGGGTCAGGTTGAGCCCCCACATAAAATATCTGGGGCTCATCCTTGACGGAGGGAGGACCTTCGGCCCACACTTCGCTATGGTGGGACTGAAGGTCCTGAAGGCGGCGAGTGCGCTGGGCAGACTCCTCCCGAACCTCGGAGGACCCAGCGCCGCCTGCAGGCAGCTGTACTCCAGTGTCTGTCGGAGTATGGCGACGTACGGTGCCCCGGTTTGGGCGGATCGTCTCACTGCGAGGAATAAGGCCCATCTGCGCTCTGCGCACAGGGTCGTCGCAGTGAGGTCGATCCGGGGGTACCGTACGGTATCGTGGGCTGCAGCAATAGCCGGGATCTCCCGTGGAATCTCGTGGCGGAGGTTCTTGCCGAGAGCTGCTCCTATGTCTCGGGTAGGAGGGCTCTCGGCCTGAACCCCACGCATGACGAGATCCTACGGATTCGCCGGCTAGGGCATGTGGCGTTAATGTAGAGGTGGGGGGAGGACCTGGCGCAGCAGCCGTACGGTAGAGAGTTAACGGCTGCCTTGCGCCCGGTCCTCGAGCGGACAGTCTCCGAGGAGGTGAAGTCTGGCCTTTTCGCCGAGGCCAGCCTGTCGCTGGAGGGTTCCTGTTGCCTGCAGATCCGGGACCCTCCAATTATAGCGGCTGATGGCTCCCGTAGGGGTTTAGTTGGTATTGATACCCAATGGCCGAGTCCAACATAGGTCTGGGGGTCTACCCGGGCTCCCAGGTATCATGCGTAAATGCATTCCCCTTCGTCACCAAAAAAAAAAAAAGGTTCAATATATACAACGTACAATCATTTTTTCCAATAATTCAGCAACGAGGTCACTAACAATATATATGCACAAATATAAAATAATATTTGAGTATCCAAAAGGGATAGCCCACTATACGTTAACGTCAACGAAACGACCGTTTGGCTATCAACCAGAAATTTGCGGCCGCTAAACTAATTGGCGTTTATTTAGCAGTAATTGCTAAATACTAGCAATGCCTCACGGTTTTACCCGCATAACTCCGCTACTATTAGCCATAGCGTGACAGGCTATAGACTATAGCCAACCTTGATAAATGGACTGGTTAACTGTGAAAGATGTTTTCAAATTGGAAAAGCAGTTTCTGAGAATAGCGCGATGAACCAAACAAGAGAAATTTTCAGCCCTAATGTATTACTCTATATTATGAAGATCAGACTCGTAGAGTGTGAAAGTATCAGCTGTGTACACAAGATCCAGGGGTAAAACGGAGCCGACGGGTCGGGGATTACAATACTTTTAATTTTGTTTCATCAAAACCTCTAATTTGTAAGTTAAGAAATGACAAGTGCGTCTCTTATAGGCTGCAAGTCCTAAGTCATCACTTAAAATACGCGTCACGGTCGTAGGTGCTAACTTCATTGCTTTCCGGCAGTACTTCTTCGAATTCCTTCCCTTAGTAAAAAGCATCATCTAATTTTATTCGTCCATTATTGAACGGAATTCTTTCAAAGTGGCCCATGCCCGATAAACTTAGCGGAAGAAGTGTTCTCGAGTGGCAGCCCTATAATGGAAGACGGGAGTATCGGACGAATCCCTGGGTCCGACCTTAAGGAGGTCGCGAGGAGCCGTTGGATGCACGCGGCTTGCGAACGTGCCCTATTGTGCTCATGGGGAGAGGCTTATGTCAGTGGACATCCTCCGGCTCTCCTCCGAGATCCCTCCAACCTAATCTGGATCACAATAATCATCCTGTATTTGACTGAATATATCTTTTTTTTTAATAGGATAGGGCGGCAAACGAGTACTCATAGCCTTTTTACGACTACCGACGCTCATGAACATTTACATAATTACTATAACGAGGCGTTGCTCTGCTTATCCCCCCACCCAATAGGCCACAATCTGCTCACAAATCGCAAGAAACCTGACAGTGAAGATGTCACTTTATTACGGCGGTATTATGTGAGCTAGAAGTACCTTCCGGTCGTGCCGGCCCACGATCCGTAGCACCCTGCACCCTGCGCGCCTTCTCCTATGCAACATGGTTCTACCTCTTCCTAAAATCTTCTATTGAATTGTAAAAACAAAGCAACATACTTCTAACACACAAAAGTACCAACGCTACAACCATTACAAGTAACATTAATATAATTTGCAACAACAAAAAATAACCGCAGCCAGTTATAAAAAGGATCCAATTTTGGTGGCAAAAGTTTCACAATTTCACTTTGTCGGAAGAAAACGCGAGAAATAAATCAATCCATTGTGGGGTTTCCGCCCATTAGCCGACTTAT
>JAFELO010001023.1:113516-141368 GCA_017140195.1 Eumaeus atala | reverse complement strand
CGTCACGGCTAGTTTTGTATAAGTTTAACCAAAATTTTAATGTCTGTGTGCGCTGTTTTATACTGAATTTCGGTTTATATGTTTTTATAAACTGAAATTCAGTATAAAACGGTTTGTAGGTGATAACCGTTCGCTAAATGACTAAATAAACACGTTTCCCAATGGAGAGGAATGGACGCCTTGTTACACTTTCTCGCTCGCAGGCTCCGCCCATCGGAACATGACCAAAGTGTTATGCTTTTTCCTACACCCTAGCTAGGCTAGCGTTATCGATTTAAAAGAGTGAAGATGTTATCACATTAAAAAAGTAAGTACTTCAAAATTATTCACAAAATGAATATTTATTATTCGGTCCAAGTAATTCGTCACAAGGACTTAAGTCCTTTCATGTTTTTCAACTAATTAGCCACGTTGTGCGATACAATCTTTTTCCCTTTGGAATGTTGATTATATCTTTCTTATTATTTATATAACTTTAACTTTTTAATAAAAAGATTAGCTTATTATTACTTTTACGGATAATATAGTCATGTTTAACAATGGTTGAGGCTATTTCATCACTAACATCATTACCTGGAGGACGAAGGATATAAGAGGTATTCCCATTCTGCACTGCAGTTGAATTGCGTCGTCACGACTGGGGAGGGAACTTTTTTCTGATATAGTGTAAGGGGATGGCTAAAGAGTAATCACAACCTATTTAAGATACCGCCGCCCATAGACATCCGGACTATTTTCATCCAGATGCATCTCCCTCCCTTCCTCCTCCCCTACAATGGTCTTTAAATAAATCAGATGGCACTTTACGGCGGTGTAATGTAACCTCCCCGGTCTTCCCCGCCCTTTTCGGCTGCAATGTTGAATGCTACTTTTCTAAACTCACAATTACATGGTACCGCCGAGAAGTGATGGCTAAGCCGTCGCGATTCGTGCGGTTTGCGAGTATCCAATGGCCAATTGATGGGTAAGAACGAGGGACATGTCGGGTTTAACAAATTTTCGGTTGTTTAAGGACGTGAGTAATCGCGAAAAGTCAACCGACTAGTCGTTGTCCCCCTACATTATAAAAAAGGAGCAGGGGCAGTGTTTGCATAAAATTAAACATGTTGTATGTATAACTGTAGACGGAACAGGCCCATGATGATTATGATGGCAGTGTGTGTATGTGTTTCTTCAACAATTTCACCTGTGTGCGTCAGCTTCGACACTCGACTGACTGGAAGTATTTGGGTTTACTCTTCAAGAATGGACATGAATCAAGTAAAATGTGCACGAGACGCACTTTACCGCGCTTATGCCGCATAAGCGCGGTAAAGTGTTACGTAGATGTTACGATCGGTCGGTTGCTGTTTTACACGATTTCACTGCTCGTATTTTTTTACCACGCACTGCTAATCGTTTCTTAAGGAGAAGTCTCTATTTATATAGAATAAAGTACATATAACATTTCTATAGCAAGTTATACACGTCGCACGCTCCTCATCCCAATACCCTGGACAACGATCCGCGTGCACGCCTAACACGATATTTGTCAGGCGATCTTCCGGACATCGGCTTTAGTGGGATTAGTCTAGCTCTTGCGCAGCTTAAAGGGGGAAAGGCTCCGGGGAAAGACAGAATTACAGTCGAGATTCTTAGGGCAGGAGGCGAACCTGTGTTACGAGAGCTAATTTTGTCATATTTACAAGAAATTGGTCATATTTACAAGTTATTCTCAAGATTCTTGACGAATCTTCTAACCACAGAGCTTGACGAATTCCAGCCACCGGAGCAGGATAGGTTTCACAGAGAATTTAGAACAATGGACCACATTTTCACCATAAAGCAAGTTGTACAAAAAACACATGAGTACAATCAGCCACTGCGCTTTGCCTTTTTGGACTATGAAAAAGCGTTTGACTCTGTCAAAACCTGTGCTATTCTGGAAGCTTTACAGCGATGTCAGTTCGATTATCGATACGTCGAAGTACTGAGAGTATTGTATGACGCAGCTTTCATGTCCGTTCCGATTCCGGGAGGTCAAACAAGGCCAATCCTATTTCATCGTTGGAGAGCTTGCAGGAAATGCCTAAATGAATCCTCCCGACGTATTGGCCTTAAGATGAACTTGGACAAGACAAAGGTCATGTTCAACGAACACGTTCTCCTCTCTTCGATGGTGCTATTCTCGGAGCCGTAGACGAATACGTCTACCTCGGGCAACAGTTGCAATTAGGTGTACTTCGAGAAGGTGCACGATAGAAGGATTGAGTTGAATTGGGCAACATTCCGGAAGCTTCGTCACCACCACAGAGGTTGAAGACAAAAGTCTTCAATGAATACGTTCTCGCTGTGATGACCTACGGGACCGAAACATGGTCTCTTATTTTGGGACTGGTCCAAAAGTTTGCGGTAGCTCAACGGGCTATTGAACGTGCTATGTTGAGTGTTTCTTTGTACGACAGAATTCTTAAAGAAGTCATAAGCCAGAGAACTAAGGTATCCGATATCACGCGATGAATAAGCTCGCTGAAGTGGCTGGTCACACACTCAGAAGAACAGACGGCAGATGGGCCAGTAAAGTTCTGGAGTGGAGGCCGCGCTTAGGAAAAAGATGTGTTGGTCGATCGTTCACCAGGTAGGAAGACGATCTCCGTGCAGTAGCCGGTCCGGGATGGATGCGAGTAGCAGGAGAACGGTCGTCTTGCGTTCATTGAAAGATGCCTATGTCCAGCAGTGGACAGATAACGGCTGATAATGATGATGATGATATATAACATAGAATAAAAGCTATATTCCATTATATTTGTCAAGGGCTTTAATGTTGTACAAAAAATTGCTTCAATTACCCTATTAGTAATTAAAGCTAAACAGGTAAAGTAAATTTCCGTAACTGAATTTCGTCATGGAAAAATTACTGAATTAATTGGGCATTTAGACGCCATCTGCACAGCGGTTTACACGAATTACCTTGTATTCGGTACATAAGGAAATTTTAGAATAGATTTAGGAAAAAAAATTCAACTTTCACCCAATCGATGAAGATAACTAAATAGTTAGTAAGAAGTAGTGTCATGCTACAATCACGACGGTATCGAACCAGAGGGTTCGATACCGTCAAAAAGTGACAGGCAGGATGTTGCGTTATACACAACTACCGTATATAGGCCTCAGGGTATATAATATTATCTTGTTCTAATATCATTTTCACCCAAAAAAACTATTAGAAAAGTACAGAGTACTTGTCTAATAGTTTTTTTTCCGTAACTGGACGTATGATTAAATTATGATTATTGTAAGTGAGGGGTAGTGCCATGCTACACTACAGCGGAATTGGCCCGGCAAAGGGACCTCTCGCTCACATGATACCTGCGTAAAATGACATCTTCGGTGTTTAGTGTTTTGTGAATAGCGGTGACAAGGAGGGCAACGCATCGGCATAGTAATTATGCTGATGTACATGGGCGTCAGTCGTCTTTAAAAGATTCCGTTTTTTCGTTCGTCCCCCCTGCACTATAAAAAAAGTCTGTGAATTTTGTAACAAATGAATATAAAATATGTTCATGAATTCAGATCGCCGAGCGAGGGTTGCGCGGACCAGCCGCAGCTGGTGCTCCTGTTGTTCATGTCTCAGCTTCTGCTGCGAGAGCTCGCCAAGTGCCACCGGCTGGTGCAGCTCGTGCCGATGGATATGACGTCGTATTACGGTAAATTTGCTCTCTTTTTGGATAGTAATAGTTAGAGGCATGCTGCAGCTGAACTAATAAAAACTTTTCTTGCCCAAATAAGTTTAATGTGAATATAATCAAAGATCTCTTAGTAAACATAACACACTTGTGCCAGGAGAATCTCAACTGATGCTCATTAACATCAGGTTATTAAATGTTCTACAGAGTTTGAATAGTTCGTGTAGCGGGCACATAATGCCAGCAAGTCTACCAACAATTTCTTGCTGGTATTGTTCCTGCTTAGATTCCAAATGGAATGGAATGTTACGTTATTCAGTGTGATTTATAGACTTCAACGGTTTTTAGGAAACTAAAATCGTTCTCAGCATAGTTTCAACTCTCATTTTAGAAGTTATGCCGGCCTTTTAAAAGCCGAACAGACTTTCAATAGAAGCGAATAAATTGATTTTGATAAAAAAGGCGGTCCAAAGCCTAGGATTGGTTGGAGCGCAAGAACTATTTAATATTTCCAGGATATACTATAATAACGCCGTAAAGTGACACATTCAGTGTCGCGTTTCGTGCAGTTTGTGAGTAGCCGGTGGCCCATTAGGGGAGGGGGGAAGGAGGGCAACACATCCGCATAGTAATTATGCGGATGTTCGTGGGTGTCGGTAGTCGTAAAAAGTTTCGATTGCTCTCTTGCACCCCTAATCTGTAAATAAATTAAAAGAAAATTAAATTAAAAGCTTCACAATCATAATACGTGTTGGCTCGTGAAAGATCGAAAAAGAAGCGACGCTGTGACTGAAGACAATCATAGATAATTAAGTTCAACGATCTTTTTTTTTCTTTTTTTTTTTTGGTGACGAAGGGGAATACATTTATGCATGATACCTAGATATATACATACGGGTAGACTCCCAGACCTATGTTGGACTCGGCAATCGGGTAGCAATACCAACTAACCCCTACGGAAGTCTTCAGCCGCTATTAATGGAGGGTCCCGGATCTGCAGGCAATAGGACCCCTCCAGCGACAGGCTGGCCTCGGCGAAAAGGTCAGACTTCACCTCCCCGGGGACTGTTCAGCTACTCAATGACCTGTGCCCACGACGCCGTGTCATGATGTTGAATGGACCGGATTCCCATCCCCGCCCGACACGGAATACAGGGGCACTACTGAAGGCACTGCAGATAGTGCCTCCTTGATACCCCCATTCGTCGTCGGCGGTGGGAAACCGCATCGGTAGCCTCCTCACTCACCCTCTCGTCGGCTTCCTTCTGGGACATGACAGTCTCGCAGAAGTTAGCCATCGCCTGGTAGGGCTCGTCGCGTTTGACTAGTCCCCTCCGACAACTGATGTCAGATCGTGACGCAGCGCCGCCCATCTCGGGCACACCTCAAGGGTGTGCTGGCCTGAGTCCACCGCCGCGTCACAATCGTGACAACGAGTCGTATGCTCTCTGCGGGCCGTCCTACACAGATACACAGAGAAGGGCTTCGGTCTTTTCTATTCTTACCCGAAGCCCTGACCTCTCTATGGAGCTGATCATGAGGTCAACGCCCACCTCGGCCAGCCGTGCCGCCTCCTTGTAGTTTCATCCCCGTGCATAGTCGAGGGTGTCATCCGCATAACAGATGACAACCACGGACCCCGATTGGTTCTCGGCAGCCACTCTTCGACCGGAGAGATACGCCTCTAACAGCCTCACGAGATAGGGAGATACCTTAAAGAAGACCGTGCCTCCCGTGTCGTGCTGTGCGGGAGACTGTTGAAAGCGTTCGCGATGTTTAACGACGCCGCGACTATCACCTCCCCCCCCTGTGTTCCGCCTCACTCGTCACTGCCCGCAGGTGCTTGAGGGTATCGATCATCGATCGGCGTGCTTTGTACCCAAACAGTGACTCTGAGAGTCCGGGTCCCGTGCCCTTCTCCAGTTGCTGAACGAGGCGGGAGGCCAGCGGTCAAAAACTTCCCGGAGGCTATCCCCAAGGTACACGAGAGAGATCACCAGCACTCTCCAGTGCACCTCGTCTGGACCCGGTGCCCTCTTCTTACTCTTCTTAGTATCGCGTCCATTTCAGCCTCAGTGACGGGTGGTTGAACACCCTCCTCCTCATCCAACATCTGCCGAGCTATCCTGGGCGCATGGAGTCCACGGGAACAACTCCCCGACGATCCTCCCCAGTTGGTCCGGCTGGAGCAACTCCGTGATGGGGTCCGTCTGGGCGTGGAGCTTGTTCCGCACCCATTTGTACGGCCGGCCCCAGGGATCCCTCTCGAGATCTCTTACTAGCTCCAGCTGGGCCTCTTGGCCCAGCATATGGCCTGCCACAGGATCTTCACGTTCTCGATGTAGATCGTGCGCAGCCTGTCGTCCCTGTCGACGTCCTGGGGGCGTTTCCATCTGCTACGGGTGTACTGCCTCCTGTCCCCGTTTCAGGCGGCCCGGAGGCCGGATAATTCGATCATCCACCAATAGGCCAGAGAATTGCTCCGGCTTCTTCGACGCCTTTCGACGGACTACGCCAGTCCATGCCGTTCCCGCCTCCTGGATGGCGGGCTTCTCCGTGCCACTTTCCCCTGGAGAGCCAGCAGCCTTTGAGGTGGTGGGACCGAAGGCCGTCCATTCCTAACCAGGAGTAAAAGCAGCCGCTTTTCATACACTTGCCCTTCCCCTTTTGTTGTTGGGGTAAGGCATGGAATTCCCTTTGGTCAGGGCGCTCCACCTCCACGGCATTGTTCACCTGAACCCTCTTCTTCACCTCTGCAATCGCGGCACACACTTCTCTTGCAAGCGGCCTGTTGTCCCCGGCCAGAGGTGGATGGGAGGGTGGATCAGGAGGGCGCCGCATCTCAAGGCCCGAGATGCGAGCTTCGATTATATTGCCGACCAGCTGGGCAACCTCCTTCATGAAGTCGACCGATTTCGAAATTTCTTCTTTCCCCTCAGCCGACCTTTTCCGCGACTCCTCGAAATCATGCCTGTAGGCGCGAACTTCCTCCATCAGGTTGTCCAACTCTCTCTGAAGTCTAGCATTATCTGCCTTCAGCCGTCTCACCTCCCCGTCCTCCGTGCGTACCACCAGGGGCTCAATTATTTCCCAGATGGATCCCGCTGCCCTCTTGGGGCGTAGCCCTCTTTCAGGTTGGTAGACCTACCCGTGAGGTCCAGTATCAGATTAAGATTGGCCTCCGCCACCTCCATGACCTCATCGGTCACACTCCGACCGACATCTTCCAACATCCTCCATGCCTCCACCTTCTCGTTTCAAACGAGAAGGTAGAGGTATGGAGGCAGCGCCGCCCTTGCTGCCGCTATCGTATGTGACTAGCCCCTCTTGCCCACGTTGCGTGACCTGTACCCCACGGCTCCCACAATACTTTCCTCGGATCCGGAACCGGAGTCCCCAGACCCCTCTATGAACAGGCGCTTGCGCCCTACTTCCGCCTCCGACATGGAAGCCAGCGATGAAAGGTCCTCCAACACCTCTAACTCCTCAGAGTTCATCCTAGAGCAACTTCCGACCCTTCCCCTTGACGAACGAAAAGGATATGCTTAAGATACTCAAATTAAATCTGAAAGTGCAAATCACTTTGTAAACCTATAAGATATCAGCGGACTACAAGCAGAAAAGAAATGTGCCGTAGGTATATAACGCATATTATATATTAAGGATATCTGCATTGAAAGGAACGCATAAAAAATTTACCAGCTTTGGGACACCGTTAGTTTGTTTCTCATAGATCAAAAAATGAATGACGTATTCGATCTTACTTACTTTATTTTAGATATTTGATTAAAAGATGAATTAATTAATTGTCTACTTGATTGATTTACGAAAATACCAAGATACACAGCCAGCGTCTCAAAAATGACAGTTCTGTATGAAATCGTGTATCTTGTATTTTTGTAAATCACTGGTATCGTACTTTGCAATAAATACCAGAATGAATTTACCATCGTGAGCTTTCGTGATTCTTCGTCTGCTTTACCACTTTTGTTTAGTAGTGTAGGCGTTATGTTTAGGGTTCCGTACCCAAAGCGCATAAATGGGAGATACTAAGACTCTGCTGTCCCACGGTCCATCTGTTCATCACCAGACATTAACCGTGATAGATACACAGTTGAAACATTCATAGACAATGTATTTCTGCTGTCGCTATATGAAGACCTACCCAGAAAAAAAGCTTAAGGGGTTGCCCATAAAAGTAATGGGTTTTTGACGTTTTGTCATTGAGTACGGAACCATTCGTGCGCGTGTTCGACTCGCGCTTGGCCAGTTCTTTGATCTTTTCTATATTAAAAATTGATTAAAGTTTCTTTGTAGGGCTAAGCTTAGGAAATGTTGAAAGGATCATGAAAATACTTTCACTAATAAAAAGCTGCGTTATTCGGAACCGATTTAAGCAAATCCGAATAGACTTACCCTTTGTATGTCGACGCAAATTGTTTATGAATATAAAATCTGTTCCATGTTTTTTTTTTCTTTTTTAATCTACATTTAAATTAATAATAAAGATTAAGTCAGCCTTACATCTACTGAAAAAATAATTATAAACTTAACACGAAATCCGTTATATATAGAGAATGGATGACAAACTTCAAAATCTGTAAGTATATTCTAATTTGAAACTAGAATTCCTGTTCTGTGTTAACAATTTGACTAATTATATGGATCTGGGCTGAAATAAACATTTATATATTATTTTTAATAACACCAAAAAAAAAGAATTTTATTTTGTCCCCCTGACCGTTGATTTACAAAAATAATTTTAATCAATGCACCTAGCAAATAAGTCTAATTATTTAATTTTTTAATACTTCTTACAGTATTCATAGAATATTTCAACTGAATTAGTAGTATCATCTTGTAGCTATTGTCACAACTAGCTGTACACATTTCATGTGACATGCTATGCTGATAATCTATTTAATTTCCACCTCGTAAAATTCACAATGTTCTTTGTTGGGCGTTTTCATAATAAAAATGTGCAGTAGCCCATCATCATGAGCAGTAGCATGCAGTCCAACATCTGCATAATTGTTGTGCAGACGCCATGCCAATCTTTCGTAATATCCAGCCAAGGGGGCATAGGATGCTCACAAACCAGATGAAACTCTAGAATACAGGTGTCATGTGAGTGAAATGTCGCGCCGTCCCAATTTGACTGCAATGCAGCATGGTAATAAATCTTTCTAAAACATATGAAATATTTGAAAGCGAATAAAACAGTCAATTATTACAAATGGTTTATGTACCAAGAGGTCATTGTTCGTAGAAGTTCACTTGTCATGAAACACAACTCCCTATCAAGGTGTTAGGAGTCGAGGATGTCTAAATAAACTTCACTATATCTTAATTACTAGTTTGATTTACAAGGATAAATAGTATTTTGACTTATTCATCATTATCGGTTCACTGCTGTACCTAGGCCTCTTTCAATGAAAGCCAGGACGAGCGATCTCCTGCTGTTCGCATCCATCCCGGACCGGCGACTGCATGAAGATCGTCTTCCCACCTGGTGGACGGTCGACCAACACTGCGTATAACTATTTTATTATTATTAACCTTACTGGCCCATCTGCCATCTGTTCTTCTGAGTGTGTGACCAGCCCATTGCCACTTCTTGGAGCTTATTAGTCGCGTGATATCGGATACTTTAGCCCTCTGCCTTATGACTTCGTTACGAATTCTGTCGGACAGAAAAACACCCAACATAGCACGTTCAATAGCCCATCGAGCTACCGCAAACTTGCGACCCAGTCCTAAATTAAGAGGCCATGCTTCGGTCCCACAGGTCATCACGCGGAGAACGCATTGATTGAAGTCGTTTGTCCTCAAGCTCTGCGGTATATTTACTAGCTAATTTAAAAGATCTTTGACTCTTAAGTGGTTTGAGGAATTTATCAGAATCTTTTAGAATCACGCTATCAAAAAGAATTTTAAAATCTTTTTGTATATCATTAAAAATTGGTGAGTAACACAAAATTAAAATATATGTATACTAAGAATATTTCATACGAATAGCTGGTAAATTGTTAAAAAAAACCTTAGCCAAGTGTTTTCAAGTGCAATAGTTTCAAACTTACGCATCTTATAAAACAAAGACGTATTCGATTTTCTCAAAATCTACTGAACGATTATATGCGGTATTCACCAATGAATAGAGCGATTCCCAAGGAAGGGTGTAATTTGTTAGGGTTGCAATCTGTGTTATTCGTTCGTGCTGGGCCGGACCGCTAGTAATGAAGTACTATAAAGATAATATTAAAGCTGTAACTGGTACTATTTGAACATAAAACATATTCCACCATATTGTTGTGAGATTTTAGGATCAATGGGAAACAAAATTATTATCACATAACACAAAGACAACTGAATAAAATATGATGCAATTTCGAAAAATTATTGCTTGTGGTGTAACTTAAAATTGCCAAGTATGTCACCTTTATTCCTAGTACTGTTGCGATAACTTGTTGAGTTTTTTTTTTAGAATCTAAGATATTACGGCTAAGCTGATATTTACCAACAAAAGGCTTGGAACCTGGCACATTTGCACGGACCAGATTTCCGAGTGGACTGATGTAGGCCGTTCATCAGCCTCCAATTGCAGGAGTCCGATACCTTATGATGGAGTGGCCAGCGAGTATACCCACTAGTCTCGCACGTTCCCAGTCACCCAGGACAGGACCAGCCTCCGAGAATAAAGCATTTTGCCGTGAAACCAAAAAAAAAAAGGGAAGTAGATATATAGATATACAGTGTTAAATTTTATAATCTACTTTACAATTACTTACTACTATATACTCTGGGTATATAAAATAAACAGAAAAGAACGCAACTATAAAAATAAGCTGATCCATTTAAAATAGTTTTGTTGTGTCGACATGCGCACAATGCGCGACAGCGGAGCTGTGTGATTTGTCGCGCATTCGGTTTGTGAGTAACCGGATCTGCATAAATAATATGTGGATATTTATGGGCGTAGGTAGCTTGTCTCAACAATAACATTATGCAATAATGAATTTTCCATTTAATTCTTATTCAATTTTCCTCTAAATATCTATTACCCTAAACATGTGTGAACATGGAACATTTTGCCTGAATGCCCAAATATCGAGTAAATCGATACACATGACATCAGAGGCAATGTGATGAAGCCAACGTGAAGCATTCTCACCCTAATCCCGATATCAGTGACCGTTAGAGGCCATTACCGCCTCCTCAATATTCATTACGAATTCCTGCGGGTCCACTATAAAATTTTGGGGAATAAATGGAAATAATGGCACAAGAGCAAGGCCATAGCAATAATACGTTTATGCTTTATTACTCTTTAAACTTAAATAGCCCATCTTTTTTTATTTATTAATCATATACAACAACGTCACATTTTTCTTATAAACTAAGGTGTAATCATAAACTCATTCAAGTTTTATCGCACACCCAGCGCCTGCAAAGATATTCTATTATTCGCAAATTTATGGATTCCTAATTCGACAATTAATTAATTTTTAAAAATTAAATTTAAGTTAATGATATATAGTAAAAACGTGCGATAAAGTATTTTCCAAGTTCTCTCAAAAAATTTTCTTTTTGATGGTGAAAAGTGAACCTGCCCCCTATCCTAGACGGATGTAGTACAGGAATACCACAGGTGATTTCCCTTATTCTCTGAGCCAGGCGGATTCCTTCTCACGTATCCTCTAATTGGAGAAGCCAGGGGGACCTGAGGTAAACAAGCGCGACTCCACAACTTGAGCTCTTTTTTAATTGTATTGAGGACCAAACAATGAATTGGAGTTCTTATGTAACTACTAACTAGCCTTAGCTCCTCCCAGTAGGTCACAGGACACTCATAGACTACACCAAACATAACAGTCCGTTTATAGAGGTACCATGAAAGTAAGACCTCTCCGGTGGTGATAAAATATTTTGGCTGTAAGGTAGTATGGCACTACTATCACTTCTAAAATCCTAGAGAGAGAGAGAGAGAGAGAGAGAGAGAAAGGAAGAAAGGGCTAGACATTTCATTTGGCTCCGTATTCATTGACGTTGACCCAATTTTGAACGGTAGTCAATTATTTATTATGCTATTTACGCGAGTGAAACCACGGGCGCAGCTACTAAACATATTTTACTGGCAGCTTCCCTCCTATAGATCTGTCGCGATGTCTATAGGTGGAATTCTACTGATGATACTAAGCCGAAAAAATCCTCTTAACACTCCCCATAGAAAATACGGTAAAAGACGCACAGTGAACGGACAACTCTCTGTAGGACCAAAGAATCGAGCTGTCTGGAAATAACTTGGTTGTCACCGATTCGAGTCTCTCTATGTTGTATACGGTGGAATGAAACGAACTGTTATTGCGGGACCCCAGTCCACAGGTGGCAGCAGTACTCCATATGCGGTCGGACCTGCGCATTGGAAAGTTGTAGCTGGATAGAGGTACTGCTTCGCCCTAATGACCACGCCCAGACGCTTTGAGGCTAATTTAGCTTTCGTTTCCAAATGACCGCGGAACTGACCGATGCTCGATATGTCGACAACGTCAATGCCTCCCTCTGGTTTCCAATGCCTAGGCCCATCGGTGCGTTAATTAGAAGATCACTAACTAAATGTCCGCAGCGGAAACCGTACAGGTGGTTGCTAATTATTTGATGATTTTAAGTATCGCTTGAGCTGGCAGCTGATAATGGATTCCATAATTTTGGAAAACAATGGGGTCATCGCTATAGGTCGTTAGTTGGATGGGTCGGAGCGGTCATCTTTTTTAGGAACCGGGTGCACTAAAGCTGTATTCCAAGAGCTGGGTCTACGCCAACAGAGTAGAAAGCGCGACAATACCGGAGACAAATCCGGTGCACGATCGGAGCGATGCCATCCGACCCACTCGAGTTATGAATATCCAGGTAAGGAAGTGCTTTATGCACGGTGCTCTGCCGGAACAAAATATCCTACATCAAGTAACCACACCGCGGGATAGTAGGCAACGGAGTTACCCGATAATGAAAGAAAGGAGCTCGACGCTAAAAGAGAGCACAGACGTTCGGCTTTCTCTTTTGGCGGCATGGGTCAGCAATTCATTATTCCGGTGCAAAGAACTGAGGAATGGCTTAGCAAAATTCCCTAAAACAGCCCTAGCGCGAGGTCAAAATACACGAGTTCCTAAGGGAAGGTGAGCTAATCTCTCCACCAATTTTGCTTACGTGCTCTGACTTTGACATGGCCATAATTTTTTTAAAGGACCTAGTAGCAGAATTGTACTCCTACTTTAATGCCCTGGTATTTTCGTTTAGCGTACACGTGGAGAGTATGCTGAACGAAAACTACTGCATACGCTTGACAACACTCCAGCTTATGGCGAAGTGCCAGCTTACAGGCACGTCCAAACTAAGATTGACATTTTCCACTAATCAGAACCGCATAGAACGGAATGAAAAGTTCAGCGACAAACTCCACAGCGTCATCCAGCGAGAAGCAAATCCGCCCCCATGGGTAAGATGACAAAAATAACCGCATCCCCTCCAAATCTGCAGACCTACAGTGCCAGACACGACGATAGCCTACATAACCCGGCAAAGGTCTACACCTAATCCGCACTGAACTCCGTATAAGGCCTTGGTCCGACGAGACCAAAGGAGAAATGATAGAAACCAGGTCCGGATGGGAGATTAACAGAAGCCCAACTGGGAAGAAGTATAGACTTTCACGTGTGGGATCCGCGTGGGCGATGATAACAATTGTGTTAAACGGTATGCCAACGCAAAGTAATTAAAAGATCTTTCCATCGTTATTGGTTGTACGTGAACGAAGCCAATTAGCGAGATGTACATTAAAACTACCAAGTATCACGATCTCTGTGGTTGGAATCTGTTTCAGCACAGAATCTCTAGCCATTTCAATGTGCTCAAGGAGTCGGCACGTTACGTTATTACCGTCATGGGATCTGTGTTTGCACGCTCAGACGCGGGGCTGGTCATCGTTATCTACATGCAGCCATAGGATGGATAGATTCTTGTCCCCGAGGTTGAAGAGGTGCACAATAGCAGATATCTTCTCCGATAAAAACACTCTCCAGCCCATGGTATAAACTGTCTTAATTTATACCCTGGGTAGGTAAGGTAAAATGAATCAACCGGAGAAGTTATTTGCGTTTCACTTAGAAAGAATACAGCCGTCTTTGCAGTCTCAAAATGGTGGTGAACAGCCTTGAGACTGGACTAACCCCCCCGAATATGTAGGGCAGCCTAGGTATTCAGGCTCAGGTACAGGACCTTAGGATGTGGAGGCCCAGGGAGGGATTCTACGGCTTCTATGCTTCTGGTACCCTCCTGGGGTAATCCATTTTTAAACTGTCCTGCCATGCGATGATGGGGAGTTGAGACAGAGTTGACGTTACTTCACGTCGGAGTCATGTGACAGAGAGCTACTTCCCCGGACGCGCCGGCCCAAATTGGCTACACAGAAATTGAATGCAGTGTGCACTATCTCTTAAAAATCTGATAATGATACTTCATTTTGATCGGAATTGACCTATACTTGTTGTTATTTCCGAGCTAATGACATTATCGAGATGCAACTCTCCACACGGACTTTCAAATTTATGCATGGAATGCAAAGAAAGCTCAAACGGCTAAAGTCGCATAACGATACTTGGTTTTGAATTGACCGTACCTATAGTGATAAAACACCGTTAATTGTTGTAATGTTAAGGAGAAAGCAAATTTATGATTTTTACTTTATCAAGGAAAAGGAAAATTTGATAGGAAGGTTCCTCTTAGGACACCCCCTAAGAACTAATTTTACTCAAATCCATCATAAATAGTGAATTTTTGGTGGGTGGAATACATGGGAAAACCGCGAGGGACTGTTAGATTTTTATAAACTTATCGCCTTCGTAAATGTTTAATTGTTCACCAATGATATTTATGTATACAGAATACACAAGTAAGCACGATAATTTTTAAAGCATTATTTTCACTCGTTCATATACATAGGAACATTAATTATTAACAAAATTATATTATTATTATGTTCTTATACTATATATTTTTAAGCTTTATTTTAAACAGACCGTCATTCAGCTGTGTTATATCATTTGGTAGTTTGTTATAAATTTTTGTTACCATTCCTAATAACCTTTCTGTTATGAGTTCAGTTTTACGTGTTTGTAAACACAATTTATTGACATCTCGCTTGTTTCTGCTCATAAATTCGGTTTATTTTTCATTAATAAACGTGGATTACTCTTGACAAAGTATGCAACTTCGCGTAGATACAAAGACGGAAGTGTAAAAATTTTATATTTTTCAAAAAGAGGTGTGCAGCTCTCAGTTTTTCATTTATTTTAAACATTACCCGAAGACACCTTTTTTGTACTTTAAATGCCATTTCTTTATCAGTTTTGGAAAATGATTCCGTGGACAACATTTATTTTATTCCAATTTATTATCAGATTGTTATTGTTAAACCCTATAATTGCATTGTGTAATGAACTTTTTTTATTTTTTTAATAGAACAGGGGGCAAAGGAGGAATGCGTTACAATGTTTCTGAAAAAAACGATATAAGTGCAATAAATAGGTCTGTAATTTTCAAATAATTCCATTTTTCCTTTTCTAAACAAACGTTTTTTTCAAATCACTTGGATATTCACCAGTAGTTATACTACAAGTAATAAGATAGCTAGGGAATATATTTCTTGATTATATTCAAGTTGAAAAGTAATTCTATTTGTTTTTAAAATGTCAATTAGATAGCTAAAGAGTGAAACTTCCACCCATAACATAGCGCACAACTTTAAAGGTAAATGCGCCCTGCATTTAACTTTAAATTGGTGTCCAAGTGTTAGAATTGGGTTTATTGGATCATATGGCACAGATTACAAAAATACAATAAATAAAAAATAAAATAGAGGTTTGGCGTAAAAAGCACGTGTTTACAATAACGAAAATATTCTTCAATTTAAAATATGTATTAAAAACTTTTCATTTTATGAAATGTGCGTTATAACTAATTCTTCATTTTGATTATGATGAATTCGAATGATTATGTGACGGATCCTACGGATATTGCAAGTTATTTAATCATTATCGTTAATAAAGTGTCTGTATGGTGATTTTTTTAAGTAATTCCCTCATATACGACATAATACTAAAATAATCATTAGTCATTTTGACGTTACCTTCTCCAACTAATACTATACAGAAATCATTACTCATAATGTCTATGTCTAACTAAATAATGTTTATGTTGCTATTTGGTTTAATGTAACGACATATTTTGGAGGAGCCTTTTAGAATGTCTTGGATGACTGTGAGGATATTACTTCAATTATTTGTACTAAGTATACATATCTCTTTTTGTAATGGCTGTTTTTGTTTGGAGGCTTTTTCTTGATTACCAGGCTGTTTATTCTGACGTTGATCTATTACTGCTGATTAAGAGCCACTTACGTCAGTTTTAGGTTTCTCTATGTTTATTTTTTATTTGTAGATGATTATTACTCTTTTACTGTTCATTATTCTGATTTGATACAATCTATATTTGTTTATGGGCCTCTTTAACTTCGTTGTCAAATGTATCGTTTTCGATTTCGTTCTCATTATACGTCCAAGTACCTTATGTGTCTCCTTTTGATCTTCATCTGATATATCTACAATACTTTATATTGTCAAAGAAATTTATTTTTCTTTCGCTACCGGTAGCGCCCTCTATTGATGATTTATCTCGAAAGTGTATACTTTTTCGCCTATGTTCTACAATTGAAGAATCGGCTTTCTAAATGCAGAAATATTAAATATATTTTTATTAAATACACAAAAAATTTATTACAATGTTGGTCTCGAACTATACTTTTATGTTTAGATGTTTTCAATTCGGGGTAGTAGCTACTAAGAAATATGTGTTTAAACAAAGAACACAAACTCTTCAGCTTTACATTTTGAGATGTTAGTTTATTAGATGTCCTATTTATTTGAGCGTTCGACAAATTTCACGGTAAAATAAATAAAAAACAACGTTTAATTATATTATGCGTTTTGAACAATTGGTTGTCCTCGTGAACCACAAAATTATTATGCTCGTCTGATTGATTGAGATAATTGGCTCGCAATTGGTTCGACTATAGGTATTTGTAGCTGACGCCGATTATTGCTTTTCAAATCACATTTATTTTTTATTCGACGAACTGTTCGAAGTCCATCAGAATGTTGTGTGAAAAATGTTACCATCCTTTCCTTGGATTGGTGGATTGTTATGGTGATGATGGGAGTTTTTTTAGGAGATTAGATAACCCATTCAATTCCCAAATATCGACAGGGTAACCATGACTTCATCCTATCCGACTTAACTGTAATGCAACAGTGTCACATACACTATTGTTAATAGGTTATACTAATATAATATACTAGCCGTTGCCCGCGAGATCAATGGTATCGCCTGAACTGAGTGGCACAGATTATCACTTTACAAGAATAATAATGTCGTGCTGTTGGAATGTGTGCGAATGTACAAGTGCACTCCTCCCATTCCGATGGGACGGCAGTCCGACACGACCAGAGGGAAATCATTTAGGGATTTTAGAGATTGAAAAATCACAATAACACTTCGGTCCGACCCCGAACACGAACCCACGACCTCACGACTATGAACATGTTTAAATTTGCGTAAACACTAGACCATGAAGCAGTTAAGTCGTGTCATTTCAGATCGCATATAGCTACAAGTACAGAAAGTAAATTTGTTTTCTTTTATTACAGAGAACAGAGCGGGCCCGTCGAACTTCGGTAACGTAATCAGCCAGATACTGCTGTGTAAGCAGATCACGCCGGACTTCAATCAGGAGGAGCTCTGCAGCATCGCCAAAGACACACAGGAAATTACGAGGATAGTTACTGACATACGGGAATACTTGCCTCAGCACGATAACCTCAATCATTTAGGTAAGCCTTGCAGTACTGTCCTTAATTGTTATAAGCTTTATTCTTTTAAAAAGTTTGATTCCATATTCGATATAATGATAATTCACAAAATGTTACATTCTTATACAGTGAAGTTATTGAAATCGTAGATTTTCAATATACTAGACGAAGACTTTCAATATAAGAAGAAAAAAACAATTAATCAACTATTTGTCCAACTATTTTTGTATGACAATCACAACTATTCTTATAGTTTTTTTTTGTCTAGATGGGTAAACCAGCATGAGCAGACCCTTAACGATTATCGACATCCAGAGCATCTTCATTATTCTCATGCAGATATGCGTTGCCTTCTTTTCCTCCTCCCCTACAATGGGCCACTGACTACTCAGGCACAATACGCGGTAGCACATCTGCCACTTTACGGCAGTGTTGCGTGAGCGAGGGGTACTTCCCGGGTCGTACCGGCCCAATTACGCTACAATACAAAATACCTCTTATTAAATAAAAATCAAAGGGCTTCGATAATATTAATTTGAAGTGTCTCGGGGCTCCCTGCGATCATATCAAAGGGTCATGGTGGTTTCCGCTGTAGTGGTACCCTGGAGACACCGGAGTAGCAGAGGTGGGAACGCGTGGCGGGCCATGCCCGTAAAAAAAGTGTATGTACACGCGTTAGAAGTTAGGATTCTTTGGCGTTACAACAACCAAAATGTTGATGAATGAAAAAAAAACCACATCTTAAAATTTTGCTCCCATCATATTTCACTAACGCGACAAAAGTATAAGTTTAAAAAATAATTTGATGTTTACATACATCATAAACCATGATTAATCATAAATAATGAATTTAAAAAAGCATGAAAGTCGAATGAACGCCTATAGAACATTTTAAAGTACCCAGCGTAACTCGCGTAATCGAGACGGATCCAAAAACACGTCGGACGTTAAAAATCTTCAAGCCGCTCAGAATGTAACAAGAAACAGTAATCTACGTAATATTATGTATTCGATACATGGTAACATATATGCGCGAAAGACATTACCCACATTATAACATCCAGAAATAATAATAATATCTGTAGACTTATCACCATGTTAGCCCTGTGCCTACCGTAAGGACATGTGTTACAACCCTACCTGAGTTATGTTACCACCCTGTGCCAGCTGACGTACCGTCATATTTTTAAGACGCTCATACAACCGTAACTTCAGTTTTATAGTTTAAAATTTTAATGAAGATAATTTAATGTAAAATAATATATAAAAGTAGGGGATAATGAAAATGTATTTATGAAGTTTTAAAGGGGTCAGATGATTGATGGCGGACGTCCACAGAAAGACCTCATAGACAACACTACTAAATAGAGAATTATGCGGACCATGAGAAATCCATATCATGGATATGGTTTCTTTTAAATTATACTTCTTTTGACACATTAGGCAAGAATTATGAGAGTAAACTTTTACTATTTGCGCGCACACTGTCACAAAAAATCAACACCCTGAAGTTAGCTATACACTATAGTTTTTCAAAAGGAGTTATTAATATGTTGGATTAAAACTTTAAATGAATTAAATACCTCTTTTCTATTGTTAGTGTCGTTTATACTGCAAAGGTACAATAATGCGAAAGATATTCTTTTAAAGCTTTTTATCTTGCTACGCCAAAGAAGTACAACTTCCAACGCGTGTACATAAGTACACAAAAACTTTTTTATCTCATATGTAGTTATGAATATGAAAGTTTGTCTGTCTGTTACACTGTCACGCAGAAACAACTAAACCTACTTTGATAAAATTTATGTGGATATAGCTAAATATTCCGGTGCAACATACGCCGTATTTTTTCAAAAATCGGCTGCCACAGGATTATGATAAAGTTTTATGAAAGATATGAATATAACGCAATTGTAAATCCATTATAAACCACACTTCTTTAATCCAGATCCATATTATGGGTTAGGCAGAGAGAATCTTATGTCACGATCTTGATATATTCCACTTTCTTATAACCTAAAGCTTCATCAGGTCGGTCTCTTTAATTGTTTTACGATTTCACGTTGAACCGTAATTGCAAAACATCTGTGATTGCTTATATATTTTTGTCATGTCTACCTAACACGAATGATTTAAGTAGTTTTTACAATGCAGATTCTATGTAAAAGATGTGCAACATTTGAACATACCTCCTTGAAATATCAACCTTATGCGCATGTATCTAAGTTGTTATCACAAAGTGCATACTTTGACAGTCGATGGCTTTCGAGACGCTAACTCAAGGATCTAGGAATATTTCTAAATCTATGATTCTGACTTAAAAAACACTTATGCACTTTGCCGAGGTTTACTATATCTAAATATATTGACAACTGTATCTATTAGGACAGTGTCAATATTATATCCACTCTCAAGAGCCCGCTATCCATAACCGAGAACAAATGTTTGTTGGGTTTGTTAGACCCCGACGAAATACAAACGTTTTACAAGATATTTTGTATTGGAAACAACTCAGACGGTTCTAAGTTGTTTTGAATATGAACTCTTTTGTAAAAATATTCGCTCGTGTAGTAGATGAGAATGTATAAAGAGGCAAGTGAAAATGGTACCTCGTAGTTGACAGTTGTCCTAGGCTCCCTGATGCAATTCGGACGGAGAATCCTTATACATTCAATTATACATTCATCCACTGTTTGTTTGCAGATTGTTCTTCAATCCTCAAATTCAATAGTTGGAAGATTATAATGACTTCATATCTTCATGTTAAATCCAACTCGAAAACGAAAAAAAAAATGAGTAGAGCTCTGAAAAGGAACACACGACCAAAAAGATCCCGTCCCATTCTCTTGGCTTCATGAGCCAACTAAAATCTGGCAATATATATGCTTTGTTACAATAAAGTAGAATTTAACAACAAACTTTGACAAGTGGCATGTATTATTCAAACTAACACATTAATAATATGGTCTATCAAATTAGTAGCCATACAGATCATGTAATTACTACTACCAAAATGCACACATAGGAGAATTAAAACACTTTAACATTTATAAAGATTTTTTTGAAACATAAGATATGAAAAATGGCGTAAGCAAGAAATCATGAACTCACCATTTTACATAATTAATAATTCTTGCGTCGCGACACAAAAGTAGCGGAAAGAAACGATTTCATTATCATTTGGTGATGGCAGGTAGCGTCTGCCATAATTGCGTCCTCCTCCTAACAAACAATATCTACAATGCGCTCTCGTCTACACATTACAGTTCGTAAGTAATTGAGACATCACAACGTTATATTGAATTGATCCCCTTGTGTCTCTGGTCACGGAACGCTACATCTCAATATGTAAACAGCTCCTGCAGGCACCTAATTATGCTTTCATTTACTCAATTTATTGCCCTGCATTTAAGTGACTATAAATGACATAAGTAGCAATGTGCTGGACGTCACTCAGTACAGTAAATGGCAGATGGGCCAGCAGGGTTATAGAGCAGAGCGCGTTTAAGAATACGATGTGGTTGGTGAAAAGTCAAGAAAAGTCAAGTATGTGATGGTGTGTGGTGATGCGCAATCGGAGCGTTCTGTTAGTTTCCGTCACAGTTTCTCCAATCTACATTTCTACACGGGTACGTGTAAAACATAGTGAAATGAAAATGTTTTTATTCAAAATGAAAGTATAGAAAGTTTTTGAATGCCAGCAAAAAAATATCTACCACCGGTTCAACCTATCCGGCTAAGAACCGGCTAAACAAGCTCAGCCCTTTCATCAATTATGTCAATTAATTCAATGATAGTAAAATAATTTAATAATAAAACTGTACAAGTACATTTATATACACAATCAATAAACAATAACATTTCACGGAACCAGCCTGAGAAGAACGCATTCATGGCTCCCAAGGTGCGGTGTAGACACCACACCTTGGGAGTCATGTCATACTCCTTTTAAAATGCTTTAACACACAGTCGCCCCTTAACGCCTCTTAGAATTGGGTAATTGCCAGTGTTTGGACGCTTTCCAGGATCTTATTGTGAAGGCGTGTACATTGCCCCCGAAAGGAATTGCTTACTCCGCTAAGTCTATATACTGATATATCTAGTTTATGTCTTTGCTAGTGTTTTTTTTTTCTTTTTTTTTGATTATTCCTTATTATGATAAATTTATTAATATTGTTACCAACATACAGGATAATATCTAAAATGTATTGGGAGTAAACAGTCAGTATTTACTTAGATTTATCTCTAGGCGATGTATTAGAGGCTAGCTTATAAATTGTACGAATAGCTAGCTTCTGCAGCACAAAGAAATAGCATATGTCAACAGTGTTTCACCACAACAGTATGCCATAAAACATAATTCTGTGGAAGTATCTTAAGTAAACTAATTTTGTTGTATGGTCATCTGAAATTTCTCTGATTTTTCTAACTACGAATGCTTCCGAACTAAGTTTAAAATATTGGAATCCTCGTATATAAAAAATAGTTAGCAATGGAGACGAAAAATTGAAGTACTCGTTTATGTGAGCAGGCACAATTGCACTCTGTATTCCCTCATGCTTCTCTTCTGATGGAAAAGCAGTCCGGTACAATCGGAGAAAAATATGACGCATGTCCTACGGCCTAACACGCTCTGAAGGATAGGGGAATAACACCGCTATCTGCCGGACTTCTTAGGCCCGGTTCGAACCCGGGTCACTTACCAGTATTTGAATAAGTATAAAACTAAATAATGAAGGCAGTAAAAGAGTACTAGAGTATAAATAAGTCGTGAGGTTATACGGCCGTTCAATTTCGTTTTAAGACATCAGGCAAAAAGGCTTCTCCTTGCGAGCAGTGTTAATTCAGGCATCGCTCCAGTTGCTCTTTAGAGGTCCCTGGCAGCCAATTAATGCCAGTCTGCTGCCAAAATTGAATCGGTGGAATTACAACAAAAGCAACAAAGCCCTTGTAGGTAGGTGGGCATGCTAGGAATATCGCCACACATAAACCGATCCAATGTTATATAAACGTTACTTTAACGATGTTTGCCTTCTACTGTGAAGGTGTTTTTAAGTAGGCACAGTTCATCATGCTTACATTATGAAACTGTGCCAACATAAAAACAAATCATTATAATTCACGTCAAGTGCTTTACCTGAATAAGTTTTTGAAGAATAGAAATGGTGGGGAAACGAAATAGACACGCATCAGACCCTAATAATTATGAACTTAGATCAGAGAAACAAGAAAAACATACTTTGTTTGTCACATCAAAGGTTCTTCTTGGAAAGCGAGATAGCATATTCCTCTTCGAAAACCAGGTCCGTATAAATAATGAACGTTTTTTTTTTCTTCATGATATATTTTACTTATTTCCATACATGTTATATTTTTACTCCATACATGATATATAGTACAAGCATTACGCTTTTCCTATATATCACCTGACCACCGTCTCTGTTCTTGACAGTATTTAGTTATTGCAATCTTGCAATATTCCCAACATTGCAAGATTCATTAATTGCAGACTAATCGGAATCCCTCCCTACTCCTCGTATTTTCTTCTGATAAATTCGTTGCGCGTCCCATTGTAGTTTTTAACATGTTCCGCGGACACCCTGTAATCATATCAAAGAGTCAAACCGGTGGCCCCTGTCGATCCTGGATACACAGGAGTAGCAGCGGTGGGAGTGTGTGGTGGGTCAAACCCGATTAAAACATAATATCCTATATATTTTACGTACTTGTACAACGTCGGCCGGGTTATATGGGTCGCAGTGCAGGTCAATGATAAAGACCACGCTGTGTACGTGTAATTTGAAACCAATTAGCGCCGCTCGTAGCGGCTCGAACAGAGATTTTCCCACATCAATGTTGTTGCCGGTACGAAAATGAGAACGAGTTTGTTTTTTACACAAAAACGGTTTAACTAATTTCACCACTAAGAGTTACATGTCACATGATCACCTGCTATAATAGGAGCCCATAGCTACCTATGGGCTCCTGTAGACATCACCGCCAGAGGATTCACCTGAAGCGCCCTACTTTATGCAAGCAAGGTTTATCACCTATTAACGCATACTTTGGACACTACCACACCTTAACCCGTTTACCGTAATGTATGGACATTACAAATATAAAAGTTAACCAGTGCTTATGTTTCATTCACACATTTATTTTCCCGGATCTAATCCTATGCTTTGGAACCGAGACAGTACAGCTTCGCCGAATTGCTATAAGTATTCGTTTTGTTCGGTATTTTAAATTGAATCATTACTTGTGATGAAATATGGATTCCTTATGATAATCGAAAGCGCTCAGCGCAGTGGTTGGATTCTGGCCAGCCAGCCAAATCATGCCCCAAGCGAAAATTAACCCCAGAAAAGTTACTTGTATGCGTTTGGTGTAAGTGCCGGTATTGCTCATTACTATTTTCTCAAATCTGGCCAGACTATTAGGGCTGATGTCTAATATCAGCAATTACAAACCATGATCCCAAACCAAGCGGTTAACTCCACGCCACTGCGCAACAGACGGCTACCAAATTAGACGAGCCGTACTCCCAGGATTTTGCTCCAACAGATTACCATTTTTAACGAAATTTGGATAACTTCTTGCAAGGGAAAAAATTCAACTCCGATGGGGCAGTCCAAATCGCCTTCAAAGACTTTGTTAATTCCCGTGCTACTGGTTTTTTAGTGGGTCAAATGATTCACTACCTATGATATGGCAAAAGTGCATATAAAACAATGGTTCATACTTTGATTAATTAAATATATTAAAAAATATTCGACTTTTTGTTCCTTCCATACAAAACGCCAATTTGTTATGTAAACACCTAAATATATCACATATCTCTACACTAAGCAAATTTAATTTGTATCAGAACATCGCGACCTCTCGAGACTGCTAGGTATCAATAGTTTCTGCAGCTGCACGCAGGATTTCTTTATATATCACACATTTGGTTACATTATCGAAGTTTTCAAAATTATTTATAATTTTTTAGGAAATGTTCATATATTCATCGTATATATTCATGTATAGAAATATACAAATATTATATTAAAATATATTGTTTTGTGAAAAGTAGTTTGTAATTAATTCTGTTTTGTAAAGAACAAACACTTTTATTACAAATATCATTCATGGGCTTCTTGATAGGGGCTTTCATGACGGAGAATTCGTAATAAATGTGTATATAAATAGTACAAGGCGGACGGCGAACATCAGGAATGTCAACCTCTTAGTGTTACGAACTCGTATACTATAATAAATAATATGGAATTCCGTAAAACGAGTACAAGAAATGGGAACAGTAATCCGAATTCCTCTATTTGTTACAGAGTCGAGCGGCGCTCTAAAGGGTGACGACGTCAACGATCCATGGCGGAACAAGCGGAGAGGATCACTTTACAAAGGCATGGGTGTGCTTTGTTGTATGTCGCGACCAAATTACCTCTGAGGGTGAAGTGTCTCGCCCACGGGGCGGCTCGGCTGGATGTAACCAGTTACACCTGTGTCACTGTAAATTCGTAGTGTTCATCTGGTAAAGTGAATGTACAGGTATGATGAGTCAAAATGAAAGGGTCCATTAGAATGCTATGAAGTGACAGTACCGGTGATGGTCCATTCTATTTCAACTAGTTTTAATAGATATATCATTCGATTCCTATACTGTAAAGGTTCATTTATATGATTAGTTTGGCAAAAATGAGCTGTGAAAATAAAGCGAGGTATACCTGGTCTTGTATGTTACATGACTTATTATAATATAGTGCAGCCACTTGCTAAATTACCATCAAACCATAAAATTATTCGAATAATGTATTTCTAACATTCTCCAAAATGGATTAACCTCGCAGAGGATTCAGGGTTATCCGATGACCTGAAGCAGACCAACTGACACTAACACGAAAAACAATTCCTGATAATTCTATCCTTAATAAAAAAAATACATAAACAATGGCGCATTGGAATAAACCACATCATATTTACGCTGAAATACTCTCTTTTGTCAAACTATGCTTAGACAACTAAGAATAATAATAATAATAATAATAACAATAATAATAATAAATGTTGAAGTGAAATTAAACTGTGAATGATTCAACACAATCCAATAGTTTGAAAAGAATATAATAGATATTCTATTACATCATTTTCGCATTTCATCAATATCACTAATTGTGCTAATAAATAATAATGAAACACCAAATTACCATAACTGTAAGAATGCTGAATATTATAATTATGAATTAATATGTGAAAATAATAGCAAAATGTACAATATAATTGAAACAAATTAATACGGTCAGGAAAGCTTGCAAAGACAAATTTTCATGTAAATTATTAACATTCGTATTGACATGAAAGTTTATATTGATACGTAGTTTGGATGACAATACTTTGCCATGGTATATTCGAGATAATCTAATAAATTTTTTAGGGGGGCGTATAATCTACTCCTCGTGCCTGCTTGTCGTGAAGCAATATATATTTTATTCTCGGGCATTTAAGCCCGAGTGTAGCTTTTGACTTTTTTAATTCACTTTAACTATAAACTGCTACAAAGTGTAAATAAATGATAAACTATGCAATTCTAAACTAAAATATTTTCAAATCCTAATATTAATTAAAATAAAACCATAAATTGGCCTTATGAGTCAACCTTATAACTACAGTAATAAATATAACATTCACAGTTTATATTCATAAACTAAAATAAGAGTATATTGAACTAAACAGCTTAATCATAAAATGCCTGGAATGGGATCAACTGTGTTTAAGTAGAATAGACAATATCTCTATTATTGCATCAGCAATTATTGCGTTATATATTAGTATCATGTTTTTTACATGCTTACGTGATCATGCAATGGTTTTGTTCCTTTCATGGTAAACAATGCAGTAAATAGTATATATTCTAAATTATTATATATGTTACGGCTTATATTCGAATGATTGTTAAAGTATCCTTCTCTTAATATTATATATAAAAACTGATTTGGCTATAGCGTTGACTTTTTATAACAATACTTTTTGTAGTTTAATATAAAAAATATCGATATAGATTAATTACTAATGATGACAACACCGATAATTATTTGTAAAGACATTACATAATCTTACAGACAACAGTGGTAGCTCACATATTGTGTAACCCGGGGACGGATCAACCACGTAACAAGAGCAAGAGGCACACTAATAAGCGCTAGCTTATTAGCTTTTGGTTTAGGTATATAGAAGAAATGTCAATCAATTTTACCTAATAATAAACACAAACACAATTGAAAATATTGTTCTTGCAAAATCATAGCAGATACATCCGGCGCCAAGGATGGAATTTGCTATGAGCCCGCGCCAGCTGAATGCGACTCTGACTGTAGCATAAAGGGTCTCGGATATAATCAGCTAATATCTACATCATAGCACATAAAGGGTCTCGGATATAATCAGCTAATATCTACATCATAGCACATAAAGGGTCTCGGATATAATCAGCTAATATCTACATCATAGCACATAAAGGGTCTCGGATATAATCAGCTAATATCTACATCATAGCACATAAATTAATTCTTCCAAACTATATTTAAATTAACTAGGAACATAAAATTAGATCATAGTATATTTACCACCGTTGTCTGTTGGTAAGCATTTCAGACATTTGAATCTATTGTAACTTTAATTCATAGTACCATGATGCTAGCCAAAAATATTAATGAGATTATTACAATTTTAATCATTATCTAGAAAATAATAGAATTTTCTTAATGGGAAGATCTTAATATTTTATAGGTAGAGAGGCTCAGGTACGTATTATGTTTTTTTTTAAATTTATTTTTCTGTGATACAATTATTCAGAAATTTTCTTTTATTTTCGGTTGCTTTGATATAATACAAATAAAAAAGCACTAATATTACTTACTTAAAAATAAGTAGCAACGTGTAGGCAACAAATGCAATGCAAATCTAAATTATTCTTTAAACAAAATATTCAATTACTTTATTTTATTTGTTTATTTGAATAAAAAAACACAAGAACTACATAGAACGTATCTTAAAGCTTTCACGAATCCTTACAATAAAACTACGTTAACGGATTTTATTGCGGTTTATTTCGGTTGTATATAAGCCGATGAATTACTTTTATCGTAAGAATAACAGCGTTGTAAAATATACCTAACTCTATTACTACTCGCCTTGATATATCGTTATAACATATGGGCGGTTAAGACTTTAGTACAGGGGCGTGCGTCCGGGGCACATACTTGCATTAAATA
>JAFELO010001023.1:79370-113460 GCA_017140195.1 Eumaeus atala | reverse complement strand
GAAAAGTGACACGGAAGATGTCACTTTACGGCGGTACTATGTGAGCGCGACGTAGAGAGACCTCCCCGATCGTGCCGGCCCAATTCCATTGCATAGGAGGATGTAGTTTCATGCATGACGCCTGCTCCTATGCAGCATGGCACTACCTCTTCCTAAATACTGTTACAATTGAAAATAAACAAAAAGTTATTTTTGAATTTGGGGTCTATCATCATTATATGATTTTTCTGTATCTTATTTTCGCGGCAATATATTGTAAAAAAAAAATGTGATACACAAATGTGATACACAAATGTGATACACAAATGTGATACACAAATGTGATACACAAATGTGATACACAAATGTGATACACAATGATACACAAATGTGATACACAAATGTGATACACAAATGTGATACACAAATGTGATACACAAATGTGATACACAAATGTGATACACAAATGTGATACACAAATGGCCACTTCATTTGTTAAACAAAACGGACCACTGTGAGTGCATTACACATGGTACGGTTTGGAGCCAGTTACAAATTTATAACTCTCCATATGCTTGGTATTTGTCAAATGTTTGTGTACCGGGTTATCGGTAGATACAATGGAAGTGACAGAAAAAGACCAGGCCATACACGTAGTGCTTGTGTCGATTAAAGCAGTACTTGAGGGAAATAATTGGAGGAAACTGTTCGGAAACTAAAAAAAGGTCAGGGGATGCAGATATCACCTATAACCATGTCCGTATATTTTAAAAGATGATTTAAGACTTGCAGCCTATATGAGACGTATGCACATGTATTTCTTCACTGAAAATTTAAAAAGAATAGGGTGGAAAAATGAAAACAACTACTGAAGTGAGGCCACAGAAATATATGGTTTCCAGAGGAGAAAATATCCAATGATATCGTTTGAATTGCCCCTTAATAAGACATCTAAGGGTATGCACACACTAGGCTTTAATAAAGACACATCGGGCAATTTGAAGCTCCCTTTTTCTTTCATCGTACTACCGACGCCCATAAACATCAACATAATTGTCAAGCAGATGTGCTGGCCTCCTTTTCATTTCCCCTAATATGGGCTTCGGAAACTCACAAACCACATGAAACGCACCAAAATAACTGCCACCTCACGACGGTGTTATGTAAACGGAGTTCACTCCTGGAACGTTATACTTCGGCTACAATGCGGCACTACCTCTAACTACGCATGCTTTCTCAGTGGTAAAAACGCGCGTTACAAATAAACGCGCGTTTCAAAACGCCGTTTGTGTACTGACTGTAAGTCAATGCTCCTAACAATAATATGCACATAATCACGTAGCTCCTTAGAGATGAAATGAGCACATTACGTGGTACTTGTAACAGAATCCTCTATTCAATCATCTCTCGTATTGTGATGTAGAAGGAGCACCGACACTTGAAAGATTTTATAGAAAATTGAATAAGAAAAGCAAACTGGAGTGTTCTTTAATGCTCAATATTATTTTCTGCGGATGTCAGAGCTTGCACTCCTGACTTTTAAGTTTAACCATACTATACACGACAACCTATCCATATTTTAACGTGCGCCATCGTTATGTTTCACAATTGAGTAAGATATAGTGCCATAGAAGGTACCTCTCGCTCACATGATACCGCCGTAAAGTGATATCATCAATGTGAGTAGCCAGTGGCCCATTGGAGAGGAAGAGAAAAGGCTTCGGCATAATAATTGTGCAGATGTTCATGGGCGTTGGTAGTCGTAAAAACGCTCCGACATCTCCTTTATCACTTTATAATCTAAAAAAATACACGCTCTTTTCTCTGCGTCTAAGTATGCCCTACTTGGAAGGGATTTTTATGTATAATTGTTATTCTTTAACACAAAAACTGCTACGCAGATTCAGTTGAATATAATCTGTATTAACACAAATACTTTTTTGTCGAATTCCAAAAGAAAATAATATACACACACACAGAGACACGCACACATCTTCACGCCAGCTCCCTAATGGACATCACAATCCTAAGTAAGTGATATAGATTTATTGTTTATTAAATAGGATATACTTTATAAGGGTGACACGGCAGGAAACGGCTAGTGTTAATTAAGGCGGAAAATTAAATGAACATTTTGTTTTAAATTAAGAATGAACTATTCTTGATAAAACTTTGGAATGAATTCGTCTCACAAAGGTTAAAGTTTTACTAAGAGCATCCCAAAACTGACAAGGCTACGATTTCACCATTTTGAAATTCGGAAAATCTTTCAGTGAATTTCGTATTAATAAGATCTTATTATTTTAAAATTGTTATTTTTGAAAAAAAAAATATATTTTTTAGTACAAAGCTGCTCGAATTTGTCGCTCCACTCTAGCTTTTCACTATCGCAATTGCCTGTTCTTCATTTAGTTTTATTCCGTGGAGTAAATTAAGTACTTCAAACATTTTCATTACTGAACAAGTGGACTCACTTAAACTTCCTTAATCTATAAGCATCAAATATAATTAGGAATAGATAATAGCTATACTAAAATAGTACTATGCATATAGTATAATTATTTTATGCTGGGTTTTCCTGTGGCTTTACTCGCAGATAATTTCCGCTATAAGAAAACTATTTCCACATCTGCGGAAATACGTGTTTGATTTTTATTCATTTTGTGCAGTATTTTTAAACTAAAGTAAAGCACTACAGTAAAGTTTCAAGTTTATAAGTTTTTAAACTGTTACACGAACTTGCACCCCTGTTGTGAAATAGTTTTTTTCTATCAGTTGGTGAACTATCAGTGCTAAAGATAAAATTTTCTAAAATATTATAAGAATCTTTCTTCTTCCTTTTTTTTTTTCTCCTTTTTCGTAACGTTATGTAGTCTACCTACATAAGGTCAGATTCGCGGGTGGAGTAGTTTCCACTGTGCGTTGATAGATCAGTCAGTCATGAAGTCAAGACATGACCGATATTAAAAATCTGTATGTATTTTAAATCTCTGTTTGATACACATGAGTTAGAGGATAATTATGTGTCTTGGAATTTGCAGACCAAACACTTACTTCATACTTGCGACATTAATACATTTCATAGCATATACTTACGTTTTGTCATTCCCATTAATAATATTTAATACCCAATGGAAGGACATACATTTCATTTGCAGTTTCGTCTTTTTTATGTTTCTTTTAATTTAATATTAATAATAAATATAAGTAATTGTACAGTCTGTTTTTCTTGATATAAATCCCTACTACGCTCTGTATTTCTTCCAGCCCAGATAACTAAATTCGTATCGTGATTCTAAATGGTCTACTATTTCTCAGGAATTTTAGTAGCAGAAAGAAGTTATGGAATCCAACCGGTATTTCAGAAAATTTGCTTGTAAGAAGGAAAAATACTAACATTGTTTGCTATACCAAGTTATATTTTAATACTTTAATTCTTTTTTCTGCTATTTGTTCGTGAAATTTTCGTCCGGAAATCGTTTAGTGAAAGGTACCTCCGTCATATTTAAAAAAAAGCTAAAGAAGCGTGCGTTTTGAGGCTACTCTAGATCCTAATTCGTGATTCCCACGTTTTTTGTATTTTATAAACGCAATCAGCTGATCCTATTAAAGATCCATAACATTTAGATACCTATAAAGATATAGGTACAGTCAGTTGCCACCCGTTTACCCTGTCGTCTGAAATATATCCAAGGTAATTTAAAAAGTTGCCGCAATGTACATAAATGTGGCAGCTTACAGATTCTGATCTACATTTTGACTGTGGTATTGATTCCTAACTTCATTACATCTTATTACCTCTACCAAATTTATATCTTGAATAAATAATATACATTTTATACTATTTCAACTAATTTATTAATTCAACTTACATAAAATACCTATCAAATTACAATAGACATTTTATGTAATTTCAATTAATAAATTAGTGGCAATAACTAAAACGTATATTATTTAATCAGGATATAACATGAATTTCCATCAAAAAGTAACAATAAGCCGATGGCATCGACTATACTAAATTTATACTTAACTAGGTTTATTTCTTCAATTCCCATTTAAACTCCGACTTCCTTTCCCCTCCAGGAACAAACGAGAAATTGGAGCCTTTCAACAGCTACCGACGCCCATGAATATCAGCAAAATTATGCCGATGTTGTGCCCTCCTTTTCACCCCCTTCCCTGTGGTGTCATGCACCATGCATGGCATCCCCTCAAATGCAGCATGGCACTACCTCTTTCAAAAACCCCTAAGCTCCCTTCAAACTGATAATGAAACTGTTATTAGCGCGATGTAGACGCTCAATTTGAATTTAATTCAATTTATATTCAAAGCGGAATCTTCGCTCACTCGCTAATTTCACAATAAGCATATTGTGCTGGGTGCTCAGATAGATGCTTAAGCAAAAGTCGCAAAATGTTGATAGTCTCATCGTTAATAACGAAAGATTTATTACTTGAACATTCCACTTCGGTTGGTCTGGAAAGCAAACAACTGTTAAAACATTTGATAAATGAAGGAAAAAAATGTTGGCCTTAAAAACGTACTATATGGAAATTCGGTATCATATATGATCTGGTGAAAGAGGCCTCGTGGAGAGCATTCAACACGCCCGTGTTGAATGCTCCCCATAGCTTGAGGAAAGAAAAGGAACTCCTTGACAATCACGCCTAGACTATCCCACACGGAGTCAGCGAATATTACTGGATATAATATTTTCTACGACAGTTTGGCCATAAAACGTCACTATTGGAGAACATACTACAAAAGACCAGAATACTTAACCTGGCCTAGAAAATCTAAATATATTTTGATTACACTTCACGCTGAGACATTTTTTCAGTTAAAATTCCCATCAATAATCAAGAAATATAAAACTACCAACTCTTACCAACTAGCAATTTAAAAAAATTGTTTTTGATACCTGACTACTTCAGTGTGGACACATCGTAATAATATTTCACATTGCGGTAATAATCTAGAAAATAAAAAGTACGGTCCAATTGCGGAGCGCTAGGAATGGGTTAAATACATTTAGTTGAAAAACCCCGGGAGGGGCGATCCATAATTATATCACGCTTGGTAGAGTTGACAAATAGGGACATTATGTGATAAGCGCCAAGGGGTTCATGTGACGTCATATTTTAAAATTTTGTAGTGTGTTCAAAATCATGGAACGAAAAATCCTGAAATTCGAATGACGTAATTTATGGATTGCTTCTTATTAGATGCAAGTTAAAGATCGTTTAATCGTTGCCACGTTTAAGTAGACCCGGATCAATAGTGAATCGGACAGCTCTCGGGCTAGGGTCAGATAAATGATGTGTCAGCGGAGCAATCAATTTACTTTCTGTTTGTTTTGCGTTCAATCAAAATAAAATCGCGGTATTTCACGGCCATTCGTAAGGTCAAAGTTGATGACGTCAATGTTTGCGAATAATTATAAAAATATTTTATTTTCTGGCTTTTTTAAATGTCAAATATTTTTGATTGTCTTTTTATTCAATGGGTTTTTCAATGTTTATTGTGTTTCTTTTTTCAATTGTTCTGTTTATTATTAAAAAAACAATTTTGATACTCAATAGTTTAGATTGGGACAAGAAAATTAAAAACTTATCACATTTCCATTATGAAAATACCTTACCCTCTTGACTGCAAACCGGAACATCTCCTAATTTATAACATATCGCTGTGGAAAGACGTGATTTGCGGAGGTTGCGGAGGATGGGTACCAAACACTCACTTGCCGCGGGAAGCGCGACTGCATAGTTATCATTTAATATTTGTTAGCTTTACGCCGATAGGTAGAAGAGTGGGTGTAGACTAATGGTGTTGCTCAATTATTATTTTTACTTTAACCTTCTTCTTATATATATCATTTTATTTTATTTATTTAGTACACAGAACAGTAAAAATAAGTCTTTATTCTCTGTAGATTATATCTAGCTCTTCTTTAAATATGTTTTATGTCTAGTTCATGCGCTTGTCTTCCAACAAGAACTATAAACATTGCACATTTGATTTTTATCAAAAAAACTATTTTAGATAATACGTACGTAATCGATACAATAAATAGTAATAATGAAGCTTTTCGCATGTTACTATTAAAATATAAAAAATAAATACTAATCAAATAATTTATAGAAATTGTAACAAGATGCAATGTAATTTTAAAATTACTTATTTTAGGTATAATATAACTGTATTCTATCTAACTAAGTTTGTGCTTCTAGACGTGTAAAGTGGCCTAGTAAAAAAATGTAAAACATAGTTCGCATATTTCTAGTCAATTATCAAGAGATGTAAATCACTACGTAATAATTGATTGTATGCTAAGCATGTGTGTATTTAAATAAATTAAAAAATACAACGTATGATTGTGTAACAAGTCAAAAATTTTCTAACGCTTAACTTATTCAAATGTTTGTAACTGATTCCTTGTTATATAATACCAAATTACAAATGTTTTATTTTGTATAAGTTATTTATTATCTCTAAATAAATGAATTTATGAAATGATTAATAGATTATAATATAAGATTTTTAGTGACAATTCAGAAATAAACAACATAATTATAGTCCATATACTGTGGTAAAGAAATGAGCAATGAGGAAAAAGTCAGATTTAAAATGGAGTCCACAGTTTTATTTTAAAATTAAATCATGGAATAGTATAAAATAAAATAAGGTTATGGGATGATACGAACCGATCTTAATGCTTACTTCTTTACCATTCCAATAAACATTATTTGATACATTTATATGTACTTAATGTGTTATTTTTCCAGCTCCAAGTACCTGCACAATACCCATCTAATCCGATAAAGTTTTCATCAATACATTTTATAACACGATAGAAAGTAGAAACTGTATTCTAGTTCTAAATATCATTTTATTAGAATTTCAAATTATACACGTACAGTAAAACAGGAGATTTATATAAATGCACTTATTATACACGTACAGTAAAACAGGAGATTTATATAAATGCACTTATTAAAGTGAAGACTGTGATATACTCTAAAAATTATATAATAGAAAGAAAGTACCTAACAGAGTATTTAAATCACCAAGTTGTTTTATTCCACATTTAACCTTTACATATGTACCCGTTTATCTGAATAAATCAGATAGGAAAATCCTGTCTGGGACACCCAGCATGGTTCAAGCCATGTTGTGGCGTTGGGGCTCAGTAGCCTCGGGTGGTCCCAGTCACCTTGAGCGATGGCAATTGAACTTAGGGGGCTGCTCTCTGCGTACCTCTTATAAGAAGAGGTGACAGAACGAACTAGCAGGATGAGGAGGCGCTTCTGCACACGGGGCAAGTAGCGAGGTTTGAACACTCAGTCCATTCCGCAGTCCCAAAATTGGTGAGGTTGTCCTGTGCTCAACCCTCTGTGGAGATGGACTCGGTCCATTAGGGGACTGACTGACTAGCCTTCGAGGTGCCCTGATGATTTGTAGTATTTGTAGTACAATTTGTGAGGTGCCCGGGGCACCTCACAAATTGTACAATAACACAATAATTGTTCAAAAACAAAATATTCATTTTCTTCCGAGTTTAAATGTTTACCTGCAATTGAATGAAATCCACCCAATTTCACCAAGTCATTTTGTAAGTAAAACTTCTTAACATTATTTATACACGCGCTAAATTGCAATCGGGTGCGGAAAACACAAATCAATGAAAATAAAGAGAGTTACGTATGGTATTTTTTTCCCTCTATTACGTAGCCAGATGTGTTTCGTATACCATTAAAAGTTATTTCGGTCGTGTGGTGTAAAACACTCTAGTTTTTACTGTAAAAAAGACAAATAAAAAATACTATAGATATCAGAAATAAAATCTCCACAAGAAATACGTTATGATATGAATGTCGCGGATTGGCCTTGTTGGCGTTTATTAACAGAGGTTATGTTGAGTAATGTATGTCTACAGGCTGCTTTATGATAATTAAGATGAATGCAGTCAAACAAAGAAGTACGTAAGTTAAGAAACTACTGATGACAGGACACCAGTATATGAACAAATAATGGGGCTTGGCCCACCACAAATTCCCACCGCTGATACTTCTGCGCCTACATGATCCATAGTGGGCAAAAACTAGTCCGTTTAATATGACACACACAGGTCAACGTTAAAACTGCCTTGGAACCCGCAACTAATTTAACCAAAAAAAAAACAAAAGGATGAGTTTAAATTGTCCCTCTCCAATCGAAGCGGAGATTGGCGGATTGCCTTTGGCTCATGCTGTCAAGAAATAGTGTCATGCTGCATAGGAGGAGCTAGTGCCGTGCATAGTGCATGATACTATATCCTCCTGTGCAATGGAATTGGGCCGGCACGACCGGGGAGGTACCTCTCGCTCACTTCATACCGCCGTAAAAGTGACATCTACGGTGTCGCATTTCGTGTTTTTTGTGAATAGCCGGTAGCCCATTGGGGACGGGAAGTGAAAAGGGGGGCAACGCATCGGCATAACTGTGATGATGTTCATGGGCGTCGGTAGTCGTTGAAAGGCTCCGATGGCCCGTTTGTCCCCCTATACTATGAAAGAAAAAGAAAAGAGACAAACAGATGGACGCTTCTACAGTCAGAGTCGTTCTTCTTTTAAGATTATTTGAGGGCTAAGGACATATAAACCCACTGAAGGGTTTAATCTAGTAAACGGCTAACTCGCATATGTACAACAAGTAAAATGTTTACTGTAGAACCCCGCGAAAGTGGAAAATCTTTCTCGAGCCTCAGTGGTCAAGCCTCGTTCGGGTGGTCCAGGCCAAAGCTCCGATATGTACCAAAGAGTTTACAAACTGAACTTCATTTACTTAAGTACTCTTTCGGTGAAGGGAAATATAGTAATGAAACCCAAATTTTGTGTTCAAATTCGACCTACTCTGGGGTGGGCCCGATGTAGTATGATATAGAAATGGGATAAGGCTAGGACGAAAAGGAATCGAAGCTGGAATCACATAATAATTACTATTCATCACAAAAAAGTAAAGGTTCGCTTAGGATACAGTTTACTTAGGCGCGGGCACTTCTGGTACAAACTGTGGTATTTTATCCAATTTCATCGAATAACATTTATGCGTAATTATATTATTTATATCTGGACTACACTTTTAACATGCAAATAAAATTATAGAATCATGGATTAAAAATACCAAAATACCCTGTAGAACGACTTTCAACAAACAAAAAAATGTGCACGCTGTCAAATATGAGCTTTGTATAAACAATTTAAAATCATGCACATAAGGTTGACATTTCAAAAAAATATCTTTAAATTATGCACTTCTTCTGAAAAGAATCAGCTCTGTAAAACGACTTAAAGTAATACGCGTAAGGTTGGCTTTGCAGAAAAATGTGTTTATGTACAACCTCAACGGATGCTTCAATTCTGTATGAAATCTATTTCAGTATAAAATGTATTTTGTATTTTTTTAATCAATGGATGAATGTAGTGATCACATACAAATGGAAAGCACAATCCTTATAAAAAAATCATGTCTGTCCAAATTTGCTTGCAATAGACTATCTACCTTAAACTACTTCTTACAATAAAATATGTACATCATTGTACTCTTTGCTTGCAATTCCAAAGTTTAAACAAATATAATAAAAGCTAGTCACACACAAACAAAAGCAAGTACAAACCGAAGTTAGCGAACCAAATAAACACACTCTGAAACGTTCTAGTGTGAAGCTCTAAATTTTCCACCATATGAACGTTTCCGCAGTTTAGTACATCGGTTACATTGAAAAATCCACACAATAAACCGCGTAATTAAATTGCGTGGAGTACTTTTGAATGGATGTTATCGCTGGGATGCTCGTTATGAGTTGGTGAACGTCTTGTTCTTTTCAAAAGCTTTTCTTCACTTCACTTCAGGATTTTTTATGAAATTATATTAAAATATTGAATTTTAAAAGAGATGTACGTCTCAAAAGACAAACTAGAGCAGAAAGTAAAAAACAAAAAAAAAAAATAATCTTGAGAGTTCCTAGTTCCTAATTTTGGTGTGACGTTTAGGTGTGTGTAGTATTTATTTTAAAGGATATATATGTTGACAAGCTTTAAATTTTTTTAGTTGAAAAAAAAATAGTTTCTACGTTTTAAATTTCGGATTAATATTTAAATAAAGCTGTATATTATATTGCTTTCACAATATTTATTCTTAGTTTCATATTCGGTTTGTGGTACATTATATGAAAGTGTGTATACGTGTGAAGGTTTACTGTCGAATACTATAACAGACAAGCTTAAGCAGAATATACTAGTTATTTTAGTAAGAGACAGTGTCATATTGCATTACGTCTGAATTTGGCAGACACGTCCGGGGAAATGATTCTCGATCACACGACCTTAAAAGTTGTTTCTGAGGAACCGGTGGACCATTGGAGGGGAGGGACACTCAATTGACACTCCGCTTTCCAATGCGGCCTTTTTCAGGAAAACTCTGCCAACTTTGGGACAGTTTGATGTGGTGGGGATCCCATTTTCACCCCTACCCCTTTACCTCATCTTATAAGAGGTGTACAAAAACTGTCGCCCAAGGTGCTTGAGTTCACCCCAAGCTACGGAGCCACATCACCACGACATCTTGAACCACAGCGGTGTTCTAATGTGGGCTACATAAGGAATAATAAAATTACTATCTAAGCTTTCCACTATCATATTTACTATTTAAATTGTAAATACTTGTTAAATGCCAAGGGTCAAGAATAGCCTAAAAGGGTTGCGGACTTTTAATGACATTTGGTCTGTGTAAAAGTTTTGACATGACAGTTTCGGAGATGTGATTGTTAAGTTTATTCAACAAATTTTCAAAGAATTGAAATATAATTACAATCAGGGTTGCCATTTTGAACATCTTAAATATGCACATAATAAAACTAATATTTCGATGATCGAACAAAGTCTAAAAGATGATGTTCAGTATGTAATAGTAGTCAACAAGAAACAGTAGCCAGCATGAAACAGCAGTCAGTAATGTTGCTTCGCACCGTATTACTACCATAAATAGTAGTCAACAAGAATAGCCAGCATGAAACAGCAGTCAGTAATGTTGCTTCGCACCGTATTACTACCATAAATAGTAGTCAACAAGAAACAGTAGCCAGCATGAAACAGCAGTCAGTAACGTTGCTTCGCACCGTATTACTACCATAAATTACTGTATCGAAACGCTCGCTGCCTAACATTTTGTACTATTGATTATGGGATGATAGTTGAACATGAAATATCGGTTGTGGTCACTTTGTACAAATCTAGATGCAGACATGCAGAAAAATAATGAGGAGATAATAAAAAAATACGAGTAGTATTTAGACCACAGGACTGAAGTAAAACCAAATACTAACTTTATTTTATACTAACAAGCACTGGCTATGTTAGGATGAGTGAAGGAAAATGTGCTCTCGCACCTCTCTCTTTTCTCTTGCCGTCACAGAAACATTACTTTATCTCTTCTACCTTCAATAACATATATATCTATCATGACTACCGTTGGCCTTGTTTCAGTAACGCCCTCGTCACGCGTTCACCAGCTTACCCTCAAGCCAAGCAGCACTGTCTAAGAGTACCTTTGAAATGCAGAATTGCACTACATATTACTGAAAAACAACAATAGTACAATAAAACCTCTATTACATTGAAAACAATTTTTATTATGGGTAGTAATGTCTAACGCCTCTCATACACTTCTCCACGGAGCCGGCCGGCATACGGTCTGCCCGTGCGGGTAGCTGCCCCCGCTCCCCCTTGCTCAGAACGAATGTTTCGGTTCATGGGCCCTCTTGGGCGGGATCTGCCGCGCTCGCCTGACCTTTCTCTCTCGTAAACTGTAACATGAAAAACTTTTAACTACTCCAATTTTAAAATAAATTTTTCCAATTGACGCCTGCATTTTCATGCCTCGATTATTTGGAAGTAGAGTAGAGAAAAGCGGTCGTGCGTTCTAATCCCGTCAAAATGTTTTTCTGTGCATTATATTATTTACAACTATCTATTCCAGGTAGTATTGAGAAAGTAACTGTCTATGACATATTGTTTTCGTATGTTTACGCGAATGTTATTCATTGTTGTGTTTCTGTAACGGATTTTATCGCGTTTCTTTAGACGAGTGAATATAATATATGTAAATATCGTCGTAATTTATGTAATTTTAATCAAAAAACTAGTGGAAACAGTATAAAAAGCATATTATTTCTTCAAATTGTAACATAGATTTCCTGATGAAAGGAATCTTACATGAAAGCTGAATTATACATATGTAACGGTTCACATATGTGCGCCCTACTGACTTGAATTGATATTTAATATCGTACCGGCCTTCAAATACCCTTGCCATATATTTGGGCAATAGTGGCAATATAAAACAGTTTAACTATGACTCTATTGGGTAACTCCATTGTCGCTGGAATGTGTTTATAGTTGTGATACGTATACTCCATGTGTATACATGGAGTATACTCATCCTCATTCCAACAACAAATGAATTCATGAAATGCTTTCATTATTATACCGACCATAAATGTATAAGTGAAATTGCAGCGGAGCTGTGCACGACCGGGGAGGTACCTCTCGCTCACATCATACCGCTGTAAAGTGACATCTTTGGTATCGCCTTTTTTGTGGTTTGTGGGTAGCCGGTGAGCCATTGCGGATGAAGGAGGGCAACGCTTCGGCATAGTAATTATGTGGATGTTTACGGGCGTCGGTAGTCGCAAAATAGCTTCGATTTGTCGTTTGTCCACAAATCAAAGAAAAAAGAACGACAAGAATTGCATACATGATGCGACTTAGGGGGTCTTGAAGAAAAGAGCATTTTTATTCCTTAAAAGCCAGCAACGCGTACAACGCGTACAACGCGCAACAAATGCAAGACGCCTAGTCTTGCAAATGTCTAGGGGCGGCGCACTACCCACTCACTGCCCGTTTGCCCCTATCTCATAAAAAATGTATACATGGAATATATTCATCAGTATCCCGGTACTAAATACCCACCTTTCTCATATCATTTTATCGAGCTTCACATACCTTCACCTCCATCCGTTTGCAGTCCCCAGACCCCAACGGCCATTTAATTTAACTGAAGTCTTACGTATGATTAGCGCTACGTACGCTATGGTTGTGCTAAGAATATTAACTGAGTGCCTCATGGTCTAGCTGTAAGCATGTCCAACCACAGGCGTGGAGACCTGGGTACTAGTCCCCGGTCGGACCCAAAGTGGTTGTTGGAATTGTTCAATTTCTAATAACACTCCGGTGTCAAGAAGTTCGCGGTGTTACACCCCGTGCCTAGGAGAGCACGCTAGACCACCGGTCCTGAACCTGATTTCTCTCCGGTCGTATCGGACTGCCGTCCCATCGGGATAGGAGAATGAGGGAACCTGCGCACGCACTTGTACACTTGAACATGTACTGTGCAGTTCGCCAGTATATAGAGATGGCCTCCGTGGCTAAAATTCGGCTAGGTGATTTATTGAGTAAACATTTGCATTTTATAAAACAAAACGCCTAAAACCTGTCTGTCTGTGCGTGATCAATTTTAAAATGTACTGAACGGATTTTCATGCGGCTATCACCCATAGATAGAGCGATTCTCGAGGAAGGTTTTAACTTAAAAAATTGTAAATTGTCATGGTGACAATTTATTCACGATTGAAGCCGGAGTGGATCGTTAGTATTAGTTTGTAAATTGCTAAATTTATATTTACTATCATTATCATCTCGAATCCGTCGTCGTGCCGCTTTCTCATTATGTCCTCTCGAGTTGGATTTTAACGATGATATCCTGGAAATATAATTGTATTGATATCTATACATATTACAAATCAAAGTCCCTCAATATTATCTGTCCGTATATGCTCGATCACCTCAAAATCATTGTGATGGATTTTCATGCACATTTCACCCATGGATAGAATATTCAAAATCCCGTGGAAGGTTTTAGTGTATAACTAACGGTCCCTGTTATTCAGGAGCGAAGCCACGGCGGATCGCTAATTAATAATATTTACAGAGGCCGGATTGGGACCTAAAGACTATACACTTCCTCGGGCTCATTAGCAGGGTAAAAACGGTATGAAACTCCGTTCGGTAGATTTTTGTAAACATCGAAGTAATACAGACGGGCGGCTTTTGGGTGCTATGTTTTGTATGTGTACAGATAGGTATGTATGCACATCAATATCAATGTTACAATATAATCTTACTAGACTCGCATTCTTCAGATCTTCTCGAGATCTTCAATGGAACTGTTATATGGATCACTATCAGTCTTCATGAGAGCATGAGCCGTACACGTTTATATTTTCTTGCTGGAAGAGTGCATCCACTTTTACATTCATTAATACAAATATATACATATATATATATATGTGTGTGTGTGTGTGTGTGTGTGTGTGTGTGTGTGTGTGTGTGTGTGTGTGTGTGTGTGTGTGTGTGTGTGTGTGTGTGTGTGTGTGTGAGAGAGAGAGTGTGAGTGAGAGTGTGAGTGTGTGTGTGCGTGTGTGTGTGTGTGTATGTGTGTGAGTGTGAGTGTGTGTGTGTGTGTATGTATGTAGGTATGTATGTATGTATGGGTGTCTGTGTGTGTGTGTGTGTGTGTGTGTATGTGTGTGTGTGCCTGCGTGCACCTTTCTTACAGGGGTGAACTAGGGGGCTGAATTTTCTAAACGGTAATTTATGTTACGCTTGTTACGCAAGTGAAACCGCGGGGCGTTGCCTGTTATTTAGAAAGCGTACAACTATTGCTAACTTAACAACTGGTACAGTGACATCGTCAGTTATATGTGTGCTAACGTAATAAAGCAGACTTTTTAACAAAAAATAATATTATAATAAAACCTGTGGACTTCACAGTCAGTAATACTGCCTGATCACATCACGTTAGCCTGCGTCCTGTGGTAAGTACCGCATGGAATCGTGTTAAAGGTTCTACACAACGGGAAGATTTTTATAAATTTAAGAAATATTTAACATTTTTATACACATAAATACACATATATACACATCTATGACCCTGGCGGGACTCTGGTGTAACAAGCGGACTAATCGCTAACAACTGAGCCAGCCGGTCGACCGTATAAAAATGATAATAATAATCTGTGTGTCTCGCCAAAAGGTATGTCTATCTATTGGTTTGTTTGTTTAAACTGCTGGTCCCAGTTGAAAACATATTTCATTGTTAGACACTCCATTTACAAAGTAAGGTTATGGGCTATATACCATGATGCTACCTCCCCGACCGTGCCTGAATAATTCGGCTTCAATATATGCTCTTATTCGAACGTGGACATTGGAACTACTTCCTACTCCTTCTACTAAATTATGATTATGTCCGTTGTTCAGTCGTTCCGATTATATAAAAGCTAAAACCCCCTAGAGAGTTTTAGCTTTTCCCTCGGGCTCCCTGCGATCATATCAAGGGGTTCATAGTGGATGCCGATCCTGGAGACACAGGAATAGCAGTGATGAGAACGAGTGGCTGACCGGCCCGTTAAAAAAAAGCTCTTACTATACCTTACATAAAGTGTATAAATATATTTTAGAAACTCACAATTCATTTATTTCCGCCATAGTCTTCGCATTCAAATCATTTCTGGAATCAAGTACTAAAAGGACTTTCGAATACTTATTTAAATTAAGATCATTTCTATTTATCTTATGTTTATAATCTTGTACGCTATTTTGAGCTTTTCCCTTACGAAGTGATGGCTCCTGTAAATGTTTTAATAATTCTAACAATTTAATGTTATTCACATGTCGGTTATGTTGTAACATTTCATCTCGATCGTCATTTTGATGGAAACGTTCGTGATTATTTTCCTTTAACCTATCGGATTCGTCTATCTTCAAAAAGATCTTGTTTAGTAATTTTTTAGGGCTGTGATGATCACGATATTCAAAACTCGACAGTTCGTCCGGTCTAATATAATATTGGTCTGATATTCTTAAAGCATTGTTTATTTTAATTAGCACTGCAATGCCTGAAATAAATAAAAATAATTTTAATAATTACGGTCCTCCTCGCCATGAATACCTCGTGGTCTTGCGGTAAGTTTGTTCATACACAGATTATGAGGTTTCCGTCTTCGAGTCCAGATTCAGATTAAAAAATAATATTAGAATTGTTCAATTTCTAATAACAGTCCGAAGGCCGGAATTGGCGGTGTTACACGATTGCCTTCACGCACTTCAGGCCGTCAATACTATGCTTAATTTCCTGTAGTGTATTTTCTAACATAAAAATAGCTATTTGAGTACCTATACTATTAACATAATGCTAAAAAGTTTATTCGTTTGTTTGAACGCTCTTATCTTAAGAGCTACGGGCATGACGCTACGACTGATAAATATTATTACGCACTGGAGTTATGCTGCTTAAACCGTGGGGTGATGCTAGGTTAGAATGTTCAATATGCAAAATTATAAATTAAAGACTAATTTATTTAAAGAAATTATTTTATTTAGATATATACAAGTACATATGCAACCGTGCAAAACTAGGACGCATCGCTAGTATGAGTTAACCATGTAAACCACGTTATCCTACATATCTCCACATGAATCCGTAGATTGAAGCGGACATTGAAATGGCGTAGGATTAAAAAATAAATTCTCTATACCTACATGGATTTTCAGACAGAATTTAAAACTGAGTTTTTAGTCGGTCGAGTTGTACTCGTGCCCCCCTTTTAAATAATTTAATCAAAACCAAGTACAGGTCTTTCGCGAAATAATGAACACACTCGTTAAGCACTAAACGAGTTGAGAGAAATTTATGTTTCTCAAATTCAAATGTTAGTTATATGATAACTAGGCTTCCACGTGAAACGTTTTTCATTCTGAGAACTAATTGGGTTTCAAATTTTATCGCAGAAAATCGCGTTGCGAAGGAGACTAGACGGTAAAAATTCAAACGAAACGCTGTCGCGACATTTTTAATTTAGAAGCAACGCGGCAGTATAGCTGTCACTATATGTCCGTAGCTGGAAGGACCTCCTAGATCGTGACGGCCTAATTCAGCTGCAATGTAGTGTCGCCACCTATTATTATACAAAATTAATTCGACTTTCCGTGCCAAACATAAAACAACTCATTTGCGGAATGCATCCAGTTTATTCATTAAAACCTTGTCTAGATTCACTGCGACATTCTAAAGTCTACCTTTTTTAATCACTCGAGGAAACCACATGTAAACAAAACGAACTTCACCAACAATGTGTGATCTCTACCTCGTAGTTCGTTTCTTATTGGCCTTAGTGTGCTGGTACACAATCTGTAACCTTCCTTATGAATATCTATCATCTATGATATTGTCTATAATTACATTTTTTCTAATCTGACTTGTGGTTCCAGAGATTAGCGGGTTCAATCAAATAAAAATATTTTTTATTAGATTGGGGGCAAACAGGCAGGTGGTTAATTAAGGTTACGTAGCCCCTAAGCCACATCGAAGCGAATAAGCTTGGAGAAGCTCTTCAGATTTATTATACTTGTATTGATATAGATACTAACCTATATTATAAAGCAGTTGAGTTTGTTCCTTTGGTTAAAAGCGCTAATGTCTGGAACCACTGCGACTTTTTTTATATAATATACTGACATAACAATTGGAACAAAAGGTTCCATTACTACCGACACCCATATAGACATCGGCATAATTGTCATGCAGTTGCGTTGCCGTCCTTTACTCCTCCCCTCCAATGAATACTTTGGCCCACTTCAGGCCGATGTTATGAAGCTATACTTAATACTTGGACAGTACCGGTAAGATTTGATTGTTATGCGACAATAGCACTATCTGTGGCATTATGTTACAACGTATTATTCTACGACGTGAATTGTAAGAAAGCAAGTTTTTTGTTTTGACTCGGTAGGTAATGGTCCTCTGTAACTAATAAAACTACAGTAAAGGAAAATATTACTTATGTGTACATAAGTCTACTATGCAAGTAAACTTCACCGAATTACACAACATTATTTTTACAAAGTGCACCGCATGATTTCTATAGAAACTCTCTACAGCCAAAGGTCAAAAACTGCGGGCGAGTAGCGACCGCCCGGTCTAAAAGATAATAGTTTATAATACAATTAGGTACACTTACGAAACCAGAATCGAGTACTCTCTGCTCTTTGATTTTGTACAGTGTTTTATGAAACATCCTGTATTTACAATAGAATTAATAAAACTATTACATATTTTTATTTGTTATTTTGTAAGATATATAATATTTTACAAAATAAAATGACTACAAACGTCCCCATACATCCGATTTATAGTTATGCTTGTCCTCTTTGCATGCACCGGACACTCACATCATGGCTGTTACTCCACGCACTCGTCTTCTACAAAGATATTATCTACTAGTAGAGACTAGTAGAGAGCAGTTTGGAACATTCGACTAGAGAGTCGGATGTTCCAAACTGCTTACATATACGAGAAGGTTCCCGGCCCAAATGTAACATGTACATCGGGGAATTCCAAAAATGTTGTATGATGTAGTAGATACATGATAGGGTTGGCAAAAGCCACATTATCAATTTCTTAGCTCTACCTACAACTTTGGTATAGATGCGTAAGGATATTACAGTGTGTATAATCCATTACTCTGTATATTCATACTTCTGTTTTGGAGTGTGTTATGTTTTCTTCAAAAAGAATCATTTCTTTATACCTAAGAATCGAGGCCTAGTGGTCAGCATTTCACAGACAGTGACGCTGGCTCACGCTTCCATAGGAACAAAAATTATTAAGATTTTAGGATTTCTTATAACAGTCTGAAGTCAAGAGGTTAACAGTGTTATACCCCTGCTATTTTTCACAAGGTCGAAGCGTGGTAATTTCCTGTATATTTATACAGTATGCCTATAGTAGCCGAAATTCTACTAAGAAGACATTATTACTACTTATAATTAATTATGAAATGTACATTACCGAGAAACAAAATTTTGACTGCTGCCATAGCAAAAAATAACAAGCTATCTCAGTGTTCTCAACATTAATATGGTTTAATTTAGCACGAACTACGAACTGTAAAAACCACGCTCGGTATAATTTTAATTTACTTTATCAACATTAATACGAACTCGTAAAATTTTGTTGACAAGTTTTTAATTAATATTTTGTAGTGCCGGTCGACCTTAAAAAAGATTGTGGCCTCCATGCAGTAGACGGTTGACCCGTTTCGACGGGTAAGTGCGGCCTGGGGGTTGCATGTCCACGACATATCTACATGCGGCTCACGATCAATCTACATACGATTCATGACCTATCGGCATGCGGCCCACGACTTACTGTCGCAACCCACGACAAATCTGTTTGTGACCCACGACCTATATGCATGCGACCCACGACCTATATGCATGCGGCTCGCGACCTTTCTGGACGCGGATCCCAGCAATGTCATAAAAATCAGGTCTTGAAAAAAAAGTCTTGCACTTGAAAACAGACTATGAAATTTCACTGTGCTTGTGAATAAAAGGAAGGAAGGACGCTTTTCTTCATTGTATTGGAGACTCCAAACAATCATCCTTTTGACGACTAATGACGGTTATAGTTTTGTTGTCATCCATATGCGTTGCCCTCATTCCCTCCTTCCCTCCAATGGGCTACCGGCTACTCACGAACAGTACGAACTACGACTACTGTAGATGACATCGACGTATAGTGGTGGCTGTCACTTCACGTCGATGTCATGTGTGGGAGAGTTACCTTCTCGGTCGTGCCGGCGCAATTCAGTGGCAATGCAGCATGGTACTATATATACTTTGCTTTACCACCTTGCGACCCTTGCCTGCTAACAGGTAGCTGTCCCCCTGATAATGGTTAGAAGAAGAAATAATCGTAAGTAATAATTTATTCAGGATTTTTACATTTTTTATTTCGAAAAATTCGTAATAAGGGTTTTATGATTTCTATTGAAGTAGCCACGTTGGGTGAAAAAAATATTCTTCGTACCTGAATAACATTTAACCTACTCCTTGTTATATGGTAAATTAACTGCGGGTTATATATTATTCGATCGTTACATAATATGAAATTAGCGTTTTATTGCGAGATAATGTAACGGGAATAGATGTGAAATGTATGTAACAGGAATGGACGGGAATAGAAAGTGCTTTCGTCATTCCGTGGGTAGTTCATTGATTTCTTTGCTGATAATACGATTATTATGGGAGTGGAGCGAGAATTAAAAAAATATTTGAAGGCGGCTCCAATGCGGCGGATTGGAGTCTATTTTTTCCCGAAAAAGAAATTGTCCAAATACACGAGAAGTAATAATCGGTTAGAGCAAGGTCCGGGTAGTGTGGTGGATCGGGGACACACCAACCAGAGCTGATCGAATTTAGCAATCGTCTGTCTTGATATACAGGGTCTGCAGCAATCGTCTGATTCCCTCAGGAATCTTAGGAAGCTGTAGCGCAGACACCAGCACTAGGCACCAAACCATCATCATTACCCTTTTCTGAGTCAACTTCCGCTTGGGACAGGATTTGATCGATTCACCTGGGTTCAACCATTGTGACGAGAGTTCTAGAATATCATACGGAATCCGCTTATCATAAAAACTAACAACACTATTCAAAATTCCTTCAGTAATGGTTGTACAAAGTGACGCAACACCCAACGCGTGGTTGATGGTGTTCTTCTCTTAGTTCATGTGATACCCAATTCTGGAGATTTTTCTGCATTCCGATTTATTTAAAGAGAATTCAAATTGTTTCGTCGCTCACATTGAAGTCAGCCGCTAGCTCCAACATGGTTTGTGGTGGATGCGCTACCACGATTACCTTTAAACTCTTCATAGTCAACTAGTGTCTCCGACCACGGGGACTGATAGACGTATTTGATTTATTTTGTGTAAAGTAGGCCCTTTATCTAGAAAGGAAGCGTTGCCCAGTTTCTTTCATTCCCTCTAATGGGCTTTGTACGTCGTCAAAGTGACAGTGTTCATACGTGCGTACTAAATATTCCGAAAAATTGGTATCTTTTCTACTTTTCGACCTAATTAGCATTGTGTGTTCATTATAAGGGTTATACTGATCTTAGTAATAAATCAGTTCGCGAAATCAATACGTTTTCATTACACTAAGACCCAAATGGAGGGCCTCATATCGAGCAGCGGTCTATTCATTCACAACAAGCAAGGCCAGCCTCCAACGTTCAACGGACCAAATGGTTATTCTAATGTGGATCTGACACTCACGATAGGAGGAGTACCGATATCAGAGTGGCGCGTACACGAAGGTGTTAGCTTAAGCGACCATTATCATACACACATGTCAGGTGTGTCGCAGCGTACCAAGATCGATGTCGACAGAAGAACCATCTTGTTGACTAACCTTTCGCGAGAGAGGAGTAGATTGGGCCTACTTTCGATCGATGCTATGTGTGCGAATGAGTAAACTAGACCCCAGGAAGCCAGCAAAAGAACTTGCCAAGCAGTTTAGCGAAATCCTTACGCAAACTGCCAAAATAAACCTCGGATATCGCAAGGATGGGAAGTTCAAGGACAACGAATGGCACGATGATGTTGGCAAAACTCGAGACGAGGAAATCCCACAGTCGATATCTCACTGCATGAAGCCCTACGTGTACCCAGACAAGAATACAAAGTGGCCGTGAAGGACGCCGAAATTAAACATTTTAAAGATATTGCCGAGATGAGCCGCGACTGGTAGACCTCGCCCTCCGAAGAATGCCATTCATGGCGGAAAACTCCTGTAATGTTATTACGACAACATCGAAACGACTATGCATCAGCTCCTATATTCCCTATGCCCAGATGATATAACAGAAATTGGCGACAGCTATCACCGACAAGTGCGAGTGGCGGCTGCATGCTCTCCTTCCGGTAGAGATTCAGATGCTCGTTCCCGCAGTGCAGTCCATCACATTATTAGAAGCTTACCGAATACGAGTCCCGGATTAGACGGAATCACTCGAAAGACTATCAGGAACGCCTGGACGGCTTCTTCCGGAGAAATGATGCTAATTTACACAGCCTCTATCATGAAGGGGTATTTCCAGATATCTGGGACATAAGTTCATTGATGGTGTTGCCAAAGGGAAATGACAAGTCATTAGCAGATCCGAAGGCCTACCGTCCGATTACTTTACTGCCAATTCTAGGAAAAAATTTAGAACGTCTCATAATTACTTGCGCTCTCTGTTTTCATCGTGGTATTTCTGAAAATCAGCATGGATTCCTTAGAGGGCGCTCAACTATAAGATAAAAATCAGTGTTCGAGATAGTAGATAATTTCACATATAAGTACGTCCAGCTCGCTCTTTTGGGACATCTTCGGAGCCTTCGATAATGCATGGTGGCCAACGATACTGTTAAAAGCGAAATCTACCGGCATCGCTCCGAACATCTCTCCGATCCGATCAGACTCTCGTAAGTGATTTCTGTAATCGTTATGTTGGTTTTACAGTTAGCCACCGCACGCTTTGGATGGTTTCCACAATGGGATGTCCCCAGGGTTCGGTATTGGGTCCCACACTATGAAAACTCCTCCTGGGCGATATCCTTAAATTGCCGAGACTGGAGGGTGTAAGCTTTGAGCAATACGCAGACGATTTGACGCTTGTGGTCGAGGCACCGTCGCGCGCCGTTATCGAACAGAAATGTTCCACGATCTTGAACAGTTTATCGGATTGGGGGACCCGTAATAGCCTAGCATTTTCCGCAGCTAAGTTCCAGACTGTGACAGTTAAGGATCTTTTTAAAAGTGGACCGACCATTAGGATGAATGGTGCCTCGATCGCGAGTGTATCTATGACTAAGGTGCTTGGTGTACACATAGACGATGCTAGATCCTTTGCACTGCATGCGGTTTTGTTGGGTGAGAAGACCGTCAGCCCTTTTGGGAAGGTCTCACGTGTCTCTACTTCCTCGTGGGGTGTGAAGTACCGGGCATTTATGTTCCTGTACCACGGAACCTATGTTGCAATCCTGACATATGCTGCAGCGCTTTGGTGTCGCCGCTCTAACTTGTATGTTGTACGTAGTGCGTTATTACATACCCAAATACCAGCTTTAATTTTATTCACGAAGGCCTTGCACCTAACCTGTAGGCCATGCAGCAGTGCGGCGCTACCTGTATAAGCTGGCCTGCTTCTGCCAGCCGATCTAGAGATTCTTCGAGCGGCAGGGAGCGTAAGGAAAAGAAAAACGCTATCGCGGACCACGTCATCTCCACTTGGCAGTCGCGCTGGGCCTCGTGTGCCGACGGGAGGGAGCTGTACTGCTTCTTTGCAGTAGTTACAACGCGTCTGGCATATCAATGGGTGGAACCTGAGTAAGTTATTTCACATATACTAACAGGGCACGGGTGCTTTAGAGGTGGCACAGAAATGGCGTTATGTGACGTGCCATCGTGTCCTTGCGGTCATGAAGCTGGAACCAGAGACCACGTACTGTGAGAATGTGACTTGTACAAAAACGAGCGAAACATCGTGTTGGAGGGCATCGAACGGAAGACAGTCTATCATCAAGATTTGGTCGAACGGAACAGAGTTTTAGGCAATTGAAGATATTTGCGCACACATAGCACGCGAAGGTAACGACATAGCTGCATCGAGGTAATCAGGACTGACGAGGCCGATGATATCTTTTGTCTTTGTGGTGTCAGGCCCTAGGACGGGGAGAGTGAAATAACGAGAGGGCACTTAAATAATGTGTAGGAAGTCAAGAATTGCACGTTGTGGAACAGAGCCGGTGAGCAAACCCCCGTGCATCTTCCATGATTCGCTCCGTATACCGAGAGGTGGGTAGGAGCATGGGTGGAGGTGGGTAAGCAATGGGCTCTATATTAGATAAAAACAAGATCTTTCACTGCGCTTCCAATATAAAATATATTAAAAAACTAATTTTATATGAAAATTGCGCTGTTAGACAATCTTGAAGCCACACTCAAGTGTACTTTGAGTGATAGGAACATGAAGAATACTTTTCAAAACGTTGACTGCATTATAGCGCGACCGACGTCACACAGGCTACCGAGTTTATTGTCTCGCTCGCGCGGTTTTATAAAAACTCTAGCGAAGAACAACTCTTTTGAAGTGAACCTTTGAGCCTTTAAGTTCTTTGTGAATCATCATCATTTTATTATTTATTATTATGCAGTCATAACTTTTTTTTTTAAATGATAACGTCTTGTAATTCGGTAACGCCAGCGCCTTAATTAGCTGCCGGGACTTGAAGTTGAGATGGACCCCCTTTTTATTCAATAATTTATTATTATTTCTTTTTACATTACATGTGCTAATGTATGTTAAAAATCAAAAGCAATTTATGCCCCTATAACGAGAAAGTCCCTACAGTCCCCTTAAGTGCCCTCACACTGTTCTATCCGACGCTGGGTATAACGGCAACATGCGCGAAATATTAAGTAAGGGTAAAAAATAAATTTGAAGCTATTAAATAAGAAAAAAGAAAAAATACAAACTTACATTTCATAAAAGTTGAGTGCTTACGCTCACAGAGTTGAACTTTGAGTAGGTTCTTACAGATGCATTGGAAGATCTTGTTTTTATCTAATATAAAGAGGCTAACGAGCTGGCAATAATGGTAGTTCCATGCCACATTGGCCCGGCACTAACGTGGTCTCGTCTCCAGGTATCATTTGCATAACACCACCGCAACACATTGGAGGGAATGATAGAAAATAGGCAACACTTTCTTTCTACATAAAGGGCCCTACCTAACGCAAAATTAATCAATTACGTCAAATATTTCTTGAAATTACAGCGTACAATAAAACAAACAAACTATTTAGCTTTCTAATATTAATAGGAATATAAAGCGATGTTCTTAGAACCTTAGGTACTTTAAGCTCAATTAAATATTATTAAGCCTTGCCTTTACCTTACAATGAATAAAAATGGCTCCTATACTCAAAATCTTCCATTAAATCAACGGTCATTGATAAATAAGTAAGCATTTATTTCAATCAATAAAAATAAATTTATGAATTATATAAATAAATAAGCTGCCGAATTTCGGCTCCAGCGACCATCTCTATAGAGACTTGCTAACTGCGCAGGACATAACATTTTAGTGCACAAGTCTGTGCGCAAATAAAGGGTCCAAAATGTTACCTCATTCCTTTATTCCGATGGGACATTGTGCCGACACGATCGGACACAAATTTGGCGCAGTACCATATACAAAGATAAGCTGTTAGTAGAAATCGAGAAATCCCAAAAAAACAATTTAGTTCGAACCGGGAGCGCATGACCTAAGTTTGAACAGGGTTCCTTTTTGTAGGCATGAACTTACGCATGCGAGTCATGAGTGCACCTCAGGCGATAACGGGGACTAGGTTTGGGGTCGAAAAGGGAAGCGGTCTCCTACAGATAGGAGAGATGCATCCCGATATAAGAATCAGTATCTATTATTATTACTAGGCATGCTTTGGCTCAATAAGACGAAATTTAATATTATACTATACTGCGGCACTGTACTAGGTGCCTTGATGCATTGTTATAACCGTATTGGACCAGCATGACTGCGGGTACCTCCCACATACCGCTACAACTTCACGTCCAAACTAACGACAATACATAAAAGAATTTCAAGGAGAATTCACATAAATAGGGGGATATGAGCAGTATGTCATTTTTAAGAAAGTCTATCCATCCGTCTGTCTGTAAAGACCATTCTGCTGTGGAAGGATCAAGCTCAAATTCATACAACACATTTTGCTTGTATTAACTTAGAAATATGATTTATACTGTGACGCAAGAGATAGCCAGTATATGACATGAATTGAAGCGTCATCCTTTCATGAATTTCCAAGAAAAAGGTCTTGCACAAAACACATACAGACACCAAAGTAATCGTATATGGATCCGTTTTCATTCATTATGCTAACCTTAAAATGTAGGATTAACAATGGTTTATCAGGCAACCGCACTACGATATATGCAGATCATGACTGCTGATAATACTGTGCATATATAACCATATAATACAACAATATATATAACCATATAATACAACAACATATATAACCATATAATACAACAACATATATAACCATATAATACAACAACATATATTTATCCATGGACAGTTCTGAGGCGCCTTCACAACTAAACTTCTCAATAGTAGGTCATGGATGTTTATACATGTATTATATGTATTTCTATAATAAAAGTCTTAAATATATGAAATATCTTAAACTTAAAAGAATATTGTATATATATAATCTAGTTGTGCATTACCTGTAACATAAGTCCCTACGGTACTTAGCACAGGATTGGGCTAACTGTGATAAGGCCACAGTTCAGTGACGAAAAGAATCCATTGTTCCGTTTAAATTAATTACAAACTCGTGCTAGGAAAATCGAGCAGCACAATTAATCTGGTGACGTTTTGGGATTTGCTCTTTAGGAAACGATTTAACGTCTGCGGTAAATAAACAATATGAGGTGTAAAATCGTGCGAAACAGTAACTGACAGAGCGTAGCACTTTACCGCGCATCTGTTGCTTACGTCTCTTGCACACCCTTTACTTACTGAGACTTTTTGTGATCTTAGTCAATTAGTAAATATTTTACTACTGTTTGACCCGGTCTAGGTTTATTAAAATAAGGACTAAATTGGGAAATATTTTTTAATTTTATATGTGTTTAGTAACAATAAATCAGTATTTACGATGTGTAATTTTGGCTTGCAGTTGGCGTATGGCCAAACAGCTGCAACGTGCGGTTAAAGTATTATTACTCTACATAGCTGAACTTTAAATTTTCGATTTTAATTTGATTTATTTTGTGTAGAAAGCGCAAAATAAATTATTCCTATATAGTCTCATGTGCGGAGGAATTAATCATTTGAAACTTAGATAATGAAAATAACCTACCATTAAATTGAAAAAGTAACAAAACCCGCTCGCTTGCAATTAATTGCCTCTCACGTTATCAGTACGAACTTAACGCCATCCCATATGGTCTCCGGAAGGGTTCAAGTATAAGGAGCCCTTATACTCCTATATAGGTTTTCTTTATACCACACGACCGAAGTAAAGTTTCTTTAATTATACGAAACGTAACTGGCTTGCTCTTATAGCAAGAGAGAAAGAAAGGGGCAAGCTACAGTGATGTATGAATCGTAGCTCTCTTTTTCTATCATCACCTAATTATATCTCGATCTTAACTTCCGCTGGCCTTGTTTTTCTAAAATCAAAATAAAACTCAACGCATCGCAATCATCTTGAATCTAATACCTGGGTCTCGTTCTAATTAGTGACATAATTTTGATGATCTTTTCACTAAACTTATCATCACTATGAAAATATGATCAGCATGTTTTAACAAAGACATTTACAAAATAATATTCCCTTTGAATAAAATGTGAGTTGAATTTTGTCGACGTCGCAGTATGATTCTAGATTTCAGAAGGAAAGCATTAAGCTATTCATTCGTTAAAATATTGCACCGATTTTCTAGACCATTCTGCATTGCAGGTACCGGTATGTGCTAAACTTTAAATAATAGTCTGATATTTTGCTGTTGTACCGACATACGTAAACTGCATAGATACACAAGAGAGAAAAGCACTGTGATAATATATTATTCTGGACTTGTCACATCACGTTATACACGTTAACCCGCCCCTAGGCCATACTAGCGCCATGATAGGTGCTATAAAAACTTGTCATACGGTTTTCTTTCAGAAGCATGTCACTACTTCTTCCTAAAACCATAGAAGTCCATGACCTCCTTGGGGTTCGAGCCAGCGACCTAAGGCGCAACATCGTTTTATCCGAGTTGTGTTGCTATTTTTAGTAATAATATTGCTGCATTGCCGCTAAATGTGGTCATCGCGACCGGGGAAATATTCTGTGTGGTTTTGGGGAGTTCGAAAGAGTTAAAAATTGATCTTAATTTTTTTAATAACATATAAGGACAAACGAACAGAAAAAATCTTTTAGTGACCACTGACTTATTTATTCTTAACCTCAAATGAGCCAATATCGAGAAATCATTTAAACATAAAAATCAACATTTCGATTTCCACTAAGCTTTGAATTACATTTACGCGGTTTCAAATTTCTTTTATGTTATACGGGGCAGGCGAGCAGTCAGCGCCTTTTGCGTAATATGCCTGGATGGAAAAAGATAGATTTGTGACATACATTTAGAGTTTCCCGTACAGCAGGTTCTTAGTGGATATATTTATAAAATCTGTGTGTACTAATCTACATAACAACCATAAATCTTCTGGGTGTCTCAAGGGACTTAGCAATTCTCCTGTCCAATGTGTTTTCTGGTAAGCAATTGAAAATATTTTGATTAGAAAATTTTTTATTCATGACATTAGCTTTTCGACTGGGAGCAACGTCAGTATAAAACATTTTTTTTAGTAAGTGACTGATAAACATACAACGTACAACCGAAATCACTAAACACAAAAAGCTCAAACTTGTTTTGTGTTGTCTGAGGAGTTTAGGGAAGTAACATGGGAGGAATTTTGAACATTTTATCCCGGAGGGGGTGAATAAGTTGAAAATTTTAAACTTATGGTAGCGTATCCGCAATGCGCTACTTACTTATGGTAGTACTCCTATAAATAAAAAAATTCCAAAATTAAAGTTAAATGTTAAAAGAATACATCCACGAAAAATATAGTAGGATTGTGTAGAAACAGTGATGCACTCCGCAACATTTGTCTTTACATAATTCTACATTTAATAAAACTACTGTCTCATGTTTTGTCATTCCAAAATGTAAGCAACAAAACCCTTGAAAACATGTTATTGTTTTCCAAAGTGCCTGCCTAGATGTTTGTTCCAACGTGCTTGAACTAACACATATTTGATACTATCATACTCAAAGGGAGGTCTCAATCTTTGAACAAAATTTATGTAAATTAAGGCAATAAAGTTTTTTTTATCTTGAAATTATGTTTTATTATTAACAAATTAACTTCATTACATTTTATATGTAATAAGTCAGCCTGCCAACTGGGTAGTTAGAACCTTCTTCATAGAGACTTATAAACGCCAATAGATCTGAATAGCTCCGTCATCATTGTCGCCGACTTAAATAGCCGCAACACCGACACCGACACCGACCGTGATTCCACTCTTAATTCGTTGTAACTACAATATGAGGATCAATGTTTGTTTTACCAGATATCCGTAGCAATGGTATCTGGTAAAGCAGGTAGCAAATGGTAGCTTGTATCTAACAAGGCTGTAATTTTCATCGACACACAACTCCTGCACCATTTTCTTCCTGCACTTACTGTGTGAATCAACGCAATTAAATCTGGCAAGATATTAAAATAATTCCTCGCATACTGAATAAACTTAGCCCGATTTTATTCAATGCGGCTATGGCACTACGTCTTACGAAAAATATCTTCAAGTGTTATTAAATAGATTACTCTATTAATAATACGTAAAGATATTTTCTTTTCTTTAAATAAATGTATTCCAAATATTTTAAATATATACTGAATTAATTGAAATGTTACAAATGATTACTATTCTATAAACTGTACAGTTTAGATCCCGACGTCGTCTCAATACCGTCCATATAAAAAATGTGCAATTGTTAAATTATGCACTTTAGAAAAGCAACTTTAAACCATGCGCGTAAGGTTGACTTTGCAAAAAAATATGTTTATGTACAATTACATTTTGTTCAGTATGAAACCGTATATCTTGTATTTTTCTAGATCAACATAAGATGTTTTTATATTTAACCCTGCTCCAGGACGGGTTGTAACCCTTTCACTACCAAGGGGCACATTTTTATTCAAACGTTTTTTCCTCCTTCTTCCCCTCCAATAGGTCACCGATCAAAAAACCACATGAAACACGATATCATTGCTGTTATTTGGGGCAGTATCATGCGAGAGATTCCCTACATAATTAAAACTACTGGAAAGCAATGCGGCATGGTACTACCTCTTACAAAAAGTACTGGAAATACATTAGTAAAAATTTAAAATAAAAGTCGTCAAACTGCCATATGGTGTATATTGGTAAGGGTAAAAAAGAAAAAGGGTATTTTACGATAAACAAACGGTAAAAAAGATAAATATATTGTAACGTGACACATGACACTAGATTCCCTCTGAATATCCTACTACTACTACTTCAGGGAACTGGCATGAAGATGTGTTGTTGTCGCATAGTTCAAAAATGTCAGTGTTAAAGCTGCAAACAGCCACGGATAAGGTTATATATACATATAAATTCAAAACACCTCACAACTATGATCAACTACCAGAGATGAGAGAACATACAATCCTTGTAGCAACTATAACACATTCATAAAGCCATACGTGTTGTAACCCTCACACTTTCTTTACATTTTTAATCATTTATAAGGGCGAAAACGCTTGTTTCATATGCAAAGTGAAACAATATAACAAGGGGGTTGCGTGCATGTTTAATGGATTTTACTACCTTTCACATAACTGACCTTAAACACGAAAAACGGAAATAATAACAATAGTGCAGAGGCGTAAGGATTACTTTTCAGGTGTTATTCATTAGTGTTTGAAGGATTTGTTTCAAAAGTTGAGCGTTGATTAATAATGATAATATCTGTGGACCAAATAATATATATAATACTACAGGAACATAACACACTGTGGACTTATCACATCCTGTTAGCCTAGCCCCCTACCGTAGGGATTTATGTTACAGGTACTAGATTATGGAATTATATACTTATAATTAAGTATGTAATTCCGCAGTCTAGTATTTTATTAATTTAAGAAAGATTATTATTATAGAAATACATATAATCCATGACCTGGACGCAACATGCACGGCTCATCCGTGCTATGTTATGGGCGCGCCACATGCCCCAGCCGGTTGTCAAATGACTGTCAAGAGATGTTCGGCTCAGACTAATGATTGCACTGTATAGAGGCTAGGGTTGTAAATGTTATACATCGATCCTATTTCTGCACAAACATTACCCTCGGTGTTGGGAATAGATACAATAGCACTATGTCTCCAGTTAACTAAAACTTTGTGCCGTTGCGATGAAGTCCTTGTCTATCACAAGAATCATATCATAAAACGACAGTATGGCCAGGTACTGCCGTCCGTCTGATGCCGGTCAAATTAAAAAATATTGTATAGAGAACATATTATATATAACACAGCATATAAAACATATCGAAGATGATGAAAGGAAGCAGATCACCATTTAACTTAGTTTCTAAGTAAATAACAATCACATTACCGTGCAAAAGGTAGATTTAATGATTTGAAGCAATTTCTTACAGGCTTCTTACAAATCTTTGTATGTTTATTAATAAGCCAAACATATTTAAATATCCCAAATCATAATCCTACAGATCGAATAAACAAGTAGGTCCATGCCAAAGCTCAACTCTTATAACGAAACTTAATTTGCATCATCATCCAACCCGATTTTTTTGTGTAACTAAACACATTTCTTCTTATTACAGTTTAAGGCGAGCGACCCTTGGCAATTTTCCAGGTGGTGGTGAATTTGTTTTGCGTCTTTTTTGGTTTCACTATTTTCTAATTAGCATACTGAGCGACCTGGCGATAAAACAAAAAGTGGATGGCATAATTAATTTGTAGTTTTCGTCAGTACTTCAAGTTAAGAAATTATTCTGTACTTTCCCTTTCTCTTTGGGTTGTCGTATCTGATTTATTAAGTTCTATTGAATGTAGATGAAATTTCGGAGGCGCTCGGTAAGGTTCCATAGATTTTCTTATGGTTGTTTTATGGCAGCGATTGGAATCGTGCTATCTCGGATAGCAGCTAGTTGTAAATATTTTCATAATTTATAGCTTATTATACTCTCAGAAAACTGTTTTATCTAATAGACTCATTGCACGAATCACCACTTAGCGTAAAGAATGTTGGCATGCAAGTTTGCACATTAAGTGGAATTCATGTCTCCCCTTTTTATGCAAAGTACTTTTTACTTTTAGGCTCAATTCACACCGGTATGGAAGCATTACTATGCGACGACTACGCGCGCTGTCTCAAGAATGTTCGGATATCCTAACGACTACGCGAGGCAGCTATCATTGTACGGGTAGAAAAACACCTCTTTCAGCGGCCGCTTGCGCCATCTGTAGGAATCGCGCGCCTTCGCTTCGTATGAAATGTCGGAATAGTCCAGCATTCTCGTGAACGCCCAAGCGGCCGCGCGAACCTTTCAAGGGACAATAGGTACTATGGCAATTGAGATAAAGTTTCAAATTATATGACACTTAAACTGTTTTTCCAAACTGTGTGGATTGAGCCTTCGAGCCCTCGTGTCGAGAGCACGAATAACATTATTCGGAGAGATCTAATTTCACCCCGCCTTTAATTGACGCGAAAGACATACACTTGTCGTGAAAGCGAACAGGATAAAGGAATATCAGGTTCTTGTCTCCTAGATACATGAGAGCGCGTTCCGAAATGAGGAACATTAAATAATGTCGTTTCCATTAATTATAAAGTGTTTATTCCATTAACATTAAATTGACATAAAACATGTCTATTTAAAATATATTTTAATGTACCTAGTGACAACCACGTTATCAAGACGAACACAAGAAATGTCTACTTCGTTGAATGGCCCTTAGAGGGGGGGAGGGGTTAAAGCAGGGCAACGCATCTGCGTAACAGTCGTGCGAATGTTCATGGGCGTCGGTAGTCAAAAGACTCCGATTGTTCGTTTGCCCCGTTATGCTATTAAAAAGAACTAAAATTGTGATGCAGTCGTGTAAAATGGCGAACAAATACAAACTTTTTCGTAATGTTGGTGACTCGTAACGATTACCGTCCGGGTTGTCTTGATGCTGTCAATCCGTGCTCGGAGAACAAACTTACTCAGATCACTGAGATGAATAAGAAACTAAGACAAGGTGAGACTAACTTTTAACCCTTTCTAAGTGGTGGGGAATAGCGTTCAAATTATATTGTAATCCCCTGATATTACAGAAGTACACAGACATCGTTGTGAGGGGCGACTTTGGCTTTCTGATCCGTTTGTCCTTAGTCAAAATATCATAGAACACAGCATTACCCCTCCCCCTCTCCCAGAATACGAGGTGCAACCTAGGCTTCCAGACTCGAGTTCCAAGTTTGAGGCTGGATGTGAATTATTTACAGCACTTAGTATGCCAACAAAGTGTTGGAAATATCATCAAAAATTTATGAACATTATAATGTCTACAGAAATAACGGCGCAATTTTTCACGTCCGCGCGCCCGAATGTTTGTTCGGGTGAATCTTTTTGAGGGATAAACGTTAAGACGATTATCCCTCAAAAACCTTAGCCTAACCTAACCTAAGGTTAGGTTTATATATATTACAATTTTAAACGAATTTAACGCACCTACTTGCTTCAAGGCTTTTTAATATAATTTTTAATCAGCTTTTTTAATGTAATTCTCGATAGTTTTGTTGTTTGTGGTTATCACTTTCCACTACTTATATCAAAGCAGTCTATACATAATTTTACTATTTTATAAATATACATTACTATAGATCCATCCGACTTCAGCTATCAATAAGCTTGAAACGCTAAGGGGCCTTTTACTTTATACTCAAAAATTTTAAAACCTTCCTTGAGAATCTCTCTATACATGGGTAAAACCGCATGAAAATTTGATCTGTAGATTTCGAGAAACTCGATAGGCAGAAAGCTTTTGTGCACTTTGTTTTATAATATGTATACATTTACATATTCTATCTATCTCAAGGAAGAATATATACAAAATATAAAATATATACAATCTATATGGGTATATAAAACTCTTCCATTACTAAGTGATAGATTTATAGACTTACATGTATCATGTAGCTCAAATTTACCATGCATGTTCCATGATGAGCGTTGGAATGCATTAAGAGAGGATTTTCGAAAATTCCTCTCCGAAGAGAGCAAAAAAGGTAAAACAAATTTTATGAAAGTTCGACATCGTCAAAGATAGTTTACATGGGTAAAACCGCAGAGCAATGCTAGTAAATACATATATTCACTAGAGAATGAATGAAAAAGAAGGATTAATCCTCCCTTCTTCGTAGAATTTGCAAAACACTACAAGTTTAAGGTATATACCAGTGATAGATACAATTTATTTATGT
>JAFELO010001023.1:64239-79176 GCA_017140195.1 Eumaeus atala | reverse complement strand
GATCATCAATAAAACAGTTTCCTAAATAGATCTCTTTGCTACTGGGTATTTAAGGTTCTTGAAGAACTATGACCATTCGGACAATGTTTCCAGTAACAGTAATGTTTTTGTTAAAAGCGTCTTCATTCTATTAGGTGGGTATTGGTGATATATATTGATTATTCTTAATTTAGAATTCATGTTTTTCTACTGTTATACATTTAATCATAACTTTAGTAAACAATGTTCGTTGCCAATTATATGGATCGAAACAAAAGTATTCGGAAACTGGCTGCAATGGTATTATCTACTCACACAATACGTGTACAGTATGAGCTCTGTTCACTGAGCCTTGAAGTTACAGCCGCCCCATGGGTAGAAGTGAAACTGCGCAATGCGCATTGAATATTAGCTGCGACATAAGGTCTTTTAAGGAATTTTAAGTTATGTATCACATGTTTTCGGTACTGGTGCCAAATTATAACTTATCAAGCGAATTTGATACTACTTGTCGTAGTCGCATTGTACAAATCGCCGTTTAACATTACGGCTAGCCATTTTCAATAGAGCCGTTTTGCTTTGTAGCGGGCCAACGATTAGCCGGATTGTCATTGCGCGACGTTTTCAAGTATGGTGGCTGACATTTAGCCTCGATACAGTATACTTATCGATACAATTACGAAGTTACGCTAAATGTTGTGAGTGCAAATGAAAAATAACCTAACCTCGAAGTTTAAGCCTTCTAACATATCTGGGCAATAGTATTTTATTTCTCTGTATTCGTCAATCTACTCCATTATTGTCATATGAAGCGAGTGTTAAAGTTAGGAACTAAAATGTGCCTAACACTGGCCGTAACGTATAACACTGGCCGTATTTAATCCGGCTGATCGTTTGCCCGCCACAAAAAAATCGGCCCTGTTTTTTAATATGGCTAGCCGTAATGAAATACAGGCAGGCATCCATCGAGTTCACCAGGCCTGTGGCAGATACGTTCGGTCCAGCTCCATTTGAGCGACGCGGTTTTGAGACCTTGCTATAATAATTTATATAATTTTTATATTTCTGATGTAGATTCTTTCAAAAATATAAGAATTATCTGGGTACCCATCTCTCATATAAACTATAAAGCCCAACGATGACACTTCCAACATCTCCTATATTACAAACCTTGCTATCAGAAAGCCTTTCGCAGTCGGGTAATAAACGCACAGTTGCGGGGCCGCAAACGAGTCATTTGTGTATACAACATTCGTATCCGCTTATCTAATCTGTCGGTCTGTTCATTAATTACGACGAAACACCTCCGTCGACACGATTTACTGGGTTAGTAGAGTTTTCACTTTGTGTTCAGTGTTGTAGCTTGTTTTCTTCATCATCATAAGCAGCCCTAATCAATCCTCTGCTGGATACAGGCTCTTATAGTGAACGCGAGTTACTAGTTTCTCGTTTTAGTTGACTTTAATTACTAGAGTAGGCTGCCATCACCACCATGATTCAAGCCTTTCAAGCCTTGTCGTGACGATAGGGCTTGGTAGCTTGGGGTGAATTGCACCGAGGAGGCTGCTAATTCTCTCCCACTTATAACAAGAGGAGACTACAGAGGAGGACGAGCCGCTCTTAGTACCCCTCTTATAAGTAGAGAGGACAAAAGAGTAAAAGGAGGAGGCGCTTTAGCGCACGGGCAAGGGTCAAGGATGGGAACCTCACCCTATTGCACTGTCCAAAAGTGGGTGGGGTTGTCTTATAGTGCGGGGCAGCCCCATCTGTGGAGGTGGAGTTAGTCCCTTAGGGGGCTGACTAGCCGATGAGGTGCCCTGATGATTTGTTGTTCCGGGGCACCTCACCAAGGGCTGATGGCACTCGCGGTGGTTTTTGTGGGTATTCGACACTATCATGTGTCGCGAGTGCCACACACCACTGAACCCCACCCAGGGCCGGTGAAGGCGCGTCAATGCGTTTCCCCGCGTCAACAAAAAAAAAGGGTAGGCTGCAATGCAATACCTTGCTGTAATGTAATGGTTTTTTTATCTGTGACAGCTCTGATCTCGGCTTATATGGACGACCTACGCCCATTGACATTCACATTTTACTTTTCTCCTCCCTCAATGAGCCACCGCCTACTCACAAACTGACAGAGTACTTGAGACTTTACGGAGGTGCCATGTAAGAGAGAAGTACCTCCCCGGTCATTTTTATTTTATAGTATAGGGGAGCAAACAGGCAATCACAGCCTTCTACGACTACCGACGCCCATGAACATCCGCATAATTACTAAACCAATGCGTTACTTTCCTTTCCTCCTCTCGTCAAATCGGCTGCAATGCAGCATGACACTGTCTTTTACTAATGGGTCTACTTTCTTGCAGTTAATGCTCAGCCGGCTTTTGTACCCAAAGAGCAGTCGGTGATGGCCTCCAACAATGCATCCATCTCCACTTTTGATGAATTGCCCCAGATCCATGAAGCAACAGGCCCATTTTTTTGTTGACGCGGGGAAACGCATTTACGCGTCTTCACTGGCCCTGGGATGGGTCCAGTGTTGTGTGGAGCTCGCGGCCCTAAGGGATCAACTCCATCTTCACAGATGGGGTTGCCCTGCACTACAGGACAATGCCTCGCCCCTAGCCCCATGCACAAAAACGCCGCCTCCATTTTCTCTTTTTTCCCCTCTTATATTAAGAGGGGTATAGAGAGCGGCTCCTCCTCCTGTTCTTTAGTCCCACTTCTTATAAGAAGGGTACAAAGAGCAACCTCCTAATCTGTTCAATCGGCTTCGTCTCAGGTGTATCGGTGCACCCCAGGCTACTGATCTCCATCGCCACGACGAGGTTTGAACCATAGCGGGAAAACAAGGGGCTGGCAGTAACATCCCCACCATGGTTCAAGCCTCGTTGTGGCGGTGGAGCTTAGTAGCTTGTGGTGAACTCAGGCGAAGCCAATTGCACCGAGGAGGCTGCTCTTACTATCCCTCTTGCAGGGAGAATCCTGCTGCGGAGGAGGCATCGATCCCTTAGGGGACTAGCTGACTGTCGAGATGACCTGACTATTTGTTGTTCCGGGGCGCCACACCAAAGGCGGCACCGATGGCTCCCGCGATGGTTTTCGTGGGTATTCGACACTATAATCTGCCGCACGCCCCAAACTCCACTGGACCAAACTCAGGGCCGGTGAAGGCCCGTAAATGCGTTTCCCCGCGTCAACAAAAAAAGTGCCTAACAAGGGACCGGCTGATTACTGAGTGACTGGCTGACTCACTGACAGACAACGCATAGCACTTTTGTACCTTGAAACTTAGCTAGTAGTAGTAGTAGCAGCTGTATATAGAAAAATTTAAAATGAAACTATTAGGCTCCTTTTTTACCTAAAAATAATAATTGTTTCAAACCTGAAACCATGTTACCACAATACTAACAATGATGTCATTAATTAGTATATACTAAAGTTGTCAATATAATTAATTACGAATTATACAGTGGGTATGTCTGGATGCGAGTCGCTCCAGGTGTGTGTAACCTTTTCTTTGAAATCTTCAAATTTGTAAACGAAAATTAAACATTTTGATAAGATTATGTATTATGAAGGTAAATATGTTATCTTTACATTAAAATAATAAATTAATCGTTTGGATAAAAATTGTTCTCCTGAACCCAACACTTGTTGGAGCCTGGGGAATATTACAAACCGCTTTATGTTAAAATAAAAGGACAATATAATATATATACAACAAGAGGTATACCAGCAAAATCTCTCTACAACCTACTAAAAGACCTTGGCCTGTCGAGAACTGCAGTAAGTTCTACCTTAGAACGGGCATCTAGAGCTGCATTAGCAGGCTCCTATGGAATTTGGCTAGGTAGGGGGGGGGGGTAAACCTGAGTAGTAAATGTGACTGTTGAAGATCATTACAAAGAGGCCTCTTAAACCTACACCCGGAATCACAAGTCCCGGGGCTACTGGGGTTTACTCCTTCTGCCACACGATGGACCCGGCACCCGCACGGTGAATCCATGGAATGCTAAGAAGTTCGTCTCAATCAACGTAAATGAATTAGTCATAAATAAATTTAGCTGGTTATGAAGTTCATACTAACCCACATCCAAGCGAATACGAGGAACGAAAAGTTAGGTAGTTTAGTTAGTTTTTAGTTTTAAAGATTTGTTTACGTCAACGATGTTGCTTTATATAAGGTTCTTGCACAAGTGAAATCTCATTCTAAATTCAGTTTCACTAAATCCTCTAGTGCTTTAAAGGGGTCTCGGATTTTTTCCCAAGGAAAGTAATTATGCCATATTTTTGGAAAACACTTTTTTAGTTTATGAAAAATAATAAACTATTAGCTTAAATACGTTTTGCCATTGTGTCGTTGCTTAAATTTCAAGTAAGTAACCCTACTGCTACTCTCAACGTTGGCATAGATTTCATTACTAAGCTACAAAGTGGCAACTGACACTTACATATATATCAAAATACTACAAACTCAAACGTTACGTTTCATATATAGTTTTTAATCGAGGTTGAATAACCTTGATTAAAAAGTTAGCGTAAACTATATATGAAAAAAAACTCACACTCACAGAATTCGTTGTGGAACTATCCGCTAGAGGCGCTTCCAAAACCTTCATACATTTCGTAGACTAAACGTAGCGCGTTAGTAAAGTAAGCCGTAGCAAAAACTCTTACTCGAGTTGCGGACCTTTGAAGTCTTCTCGACCGTTTTAGGCGGGGAATAAAAAACGCCTCATATTATATTTGCATGAAAACGTGCGGAACCCGCGATAAAGCCCCGCCATTAAAATGCGTGGTTTGTAAGCAAAAAACCGACAGTGATTGATATCCTGTAAAACTTTATGGCGAGATTTCACTTTTATGGTCAACATTTTTTCTTCAAACGTGTAATTTATCACACACTTATTTAACACGGTTCCATATTAAATAGCCACATGTAACAATGTAGACATGATTCCAATAGTAGACAGCCTTACTGCGGGACACGACCGGGACCCGACAGTTGTATAGTTTGCGTCTTAACACAAGACTGAAATGACATTTATGGCATCACTTTTTCTGAACCTAGTTAAAGTATCTCTTGTCAGGTAATGTAAGGGTGGCAAGGCGCCTTCATACACTCTTGAGACGATTCTTTCAGTTTTATGTGTGTTTTAAACGGGCAGTCATATTTTATTTCAAATTGAGCTTGGCCACACTTTCATATTATTGCTACTTTTGTGTCTCCAGGATCGACTGTGACCACCTCTTGTGACCCTTTGATAAAGTGGTGTGTTGCGCTTTTTTATACATCTAGTGGTCATTTGTAGTTACGTCGCAAAGAAAAGCTAAACCAGTTTGGTCACACCTGATCTAACATCGTACTCGTAGTATTGATTGCCTTTAGAAGATTAGTGCGAGAATAGCTCCAGAAGACTAGATACAATTAAAATAAAGACAACTCTTCAAAGTGACACGTATGAACTTCTGCGTTTATAGTTTGCACTTACGATACATTGTAGTCCACGAGTCTCAACTATTTAAAGTTTAACAGTCTGTCTGATTGTCGAGGTGCTTTTACAATATTAAGTGCGCAGTGGTTGATTACATTGTTTAATTAGAAAAGTCAGTCAAATACTCGTGATACGCGTTGTAAACACTGGTTACGAAGATGTAAAATTATTTTACCGCTTTGTAACCACCTCACCTATATCCACGACTACTCATACAAGTTGTGGTATATTATGAGAAGTAATTTACATATTAGAGAGTTCCTGTATATTATTTATATATTAGAGACTACTCGTTACGGACAATTAAGTTATATTTTTCAAAATATAATCGTTTCTCGATTACGAATTTTTTTAACTCTTGTCATCGTTACTTAATTTTACGTACTATAGGACAGGTAGCTTCGTCACATCTTCACGTCGCCTATACCGCAGAGCTTGAAAACAAAAGTCTTCAATCAATGACTCACTGTCGGTTGAATAATAATATAAAAGATATAATTTAAAAGTATAGATTTCATAAATGAGTGATGCGGGGCAACGCATTTATGGTGGGTGGGGTTATATAATGGGTGGGGGCAGTTGGTACGTGGGACTCGTTACATTTTGTTATTTTTATATCTATATATTGACAGGTGTAGAAAAATATTCGCTACCCTTTTTTCAAATAATTTCGCGAATAGAATATTTAGAAATTTGATGCAGTTGAAATTATATGGAAAAATGTGCAGAAAACTAATATTTTAATATGCATTTAAATTTCTTATTTTAATGAAATAAAGTGATACACACACTACGGCACACACACAACGTTTAAACTCCTTTAATACACGTAAATGACAGTGTCATTTCGTTTTTATTTACGTCATAAATGTTCTATAATTAAAATCTAATTTCGATCTGTGCCATTTTAATTCAGAATGAGTTTGCAGTGTCGAGCCTGTGTATTGGCTGCTGTAGATAGACCTCAGTAACTTCAGCTTCAATAATTTCCTATTTTCAATTGTGAAAATGGGCCATTTACGGAGCAGTCTATACCAATATCTTTGGTTCCAACTGATTGCAACCAATTGTTAGAAGCGAAGGCCTTTGAGAAATTCAATTGAATGTAATTTAAAAGGGGATTTTATTGTTCGAATTAAACCATTTATTTCGTGGAAACTGATAAATTGTGTCTGCAAGGAAAACTTCTTTGGGCGCACTGGGATGCCATGAGACTGGAAAAAAGTACAGGTGTTATTTATCACTTCTTTATTTCTGTTGGCAAGTGTGTAGTTTTACCTTACGTATAACTCCATGTAGTAGCTCTCCTTCCTATGGACTACCGGACACTCACAAACTGAGGCGATATCATGTAATCGAGAAGTTCCACGCCCCCTGGTCGTCCCGACACAATTTGGCTGTTATGGACCTTCTACAAACTAATGATCTATAAATATTATACTATCTAGTATATGAACAAGTGTCTCATATTTAAACATATTAAAATTAATATATAAGAAGGTACAGGAAAAGGCGAATGATTAAGCGAGAAAGAAAAGCCGACTTGATACAAGCATTCATACAAGAAAACATTTATAAATTCTTAATTTAAACCCAATGTATTTTGAGCGTGTATGTGAAATGTGAGCCGCTCACTTAACGTTTGAGCCGCAGGCTGTACCGTGTAGCCCGAGCCACCGGCTGCTGTGATCTGAATATTTCATCCGGCTTAGCGCTGAATTACACTCCGCTGTATGCATATTGTCTAGAGACTGCGCGGTGCGCCATCAGACGCACTAGTCAAACCTTTCTTTTTCGATGCGGGGCAACGCATTTACGCGCCTTCACTGGCCCTAAGTGGGGTCCAGTGGTGTGTGGGGCTCGCAGCACATTATAGTGCCGAATACCCACAAAATCCACAGCGAATGCCATCAGTGCCGCCTTTGGTGAGGTGCCCCGGAACAGCAAATCATCAGGGCACCTCGACGGCTAGTCAGCCCCCTAAGGGACCGACGCCGCCTCCACAGATGGGCTTATCCGCATCACAGGACAACCCCACCAACTTTGGGACAGTGCAATGGGGGAGGTTCACTCCTTGCCCCGTGAGCAATAGCGCCGCCTCATTGTTTTTTTGCTCTTTTGTCCCCTCTTCTTATAAGAGGGGTACAGAAAGCGCCTCCTCCTCCTGCTCTTTAGTCCCCTCTTCTTATAAGAGGGTACAAAGAGCATACACCTCCTCGGTTCAATTAGCTTCGTTCAAAGTGCTCGTATCACCCCAGGCTACTGAACCCCACCGCCACGACAAGGCTTAAACCATGGTGGGGTCCAAACCATCAAACCTGACACATACGCCTTGACTCCTATGTATAATGCAAAGAGGTCCTAGGTCATTACTTAGGTGTTACAAGTAATAAATTGAACAAACAATTGAATAAGCAACGGAATAAACAAATTGCTTATTTATAAAAATAATATAAATGTGTATTGGGAGTTGGGACACACAATAGAAGTGAAACTTCAACGGAAAGGTCTTCGTTATTAAACAACATTAAACGCCAAGGAATTAGTCAATAATGTACCGTCTACCGTAAACGCGACCGTAACTCTTTTCCCTGACCCTAAAAATGTAATACCCCTAAATAAAGAACTTTTACTGCAATACTTCTACAGTGATGGGGTTTATTTGTGTTAGTCTATTTATATACCTGTGCATCCTACCGCATAAAGCATTCGATATATTCCAAATAAAAAGTAAAGTTACAGGTTGTAATATAAGTGCTATTATACCAAATTTCGTCGCAATTAGTTCAGTGGATTTTTGCAAGAAAAAGTAACGAATGTATAATGCAAAGAGCATTCATTATACATAGAACTCAAGGCGTATGTGTCAGGTTTGGTGACCCCACCATGGTTCGAGCCTCGTCGTGGCGGTGGGGGTCAGTAGCCTGGGGTGATCCGAGACACCTTGCGTCAAAAAAAAAAGGTTTGACTGGTGTGTCTGATGGCGCACCGCGCAGTCTCTAGACAATATGCATACAGCGGAGTGTAATTCAGCGCTGAGCCGGATGAAATATACAGATCACAGCAGCCGGTGGCTCGGGCTACACGGTACAGCCTGCGGCTCAAACGTTAAGTGAGCGGCTCACATTTCACATACAAGCTCAAAATACATTGGGTTTAAATTAAGAATTTATAAACGTTTTGTTGTATGAATGCTTGTCAGCCGGCTTTTCTTTCTCGCTTAATCATTCGCCTTTTCCTGTACCTTCTTATATATTAATTTTAATATGTTTAAATATGAGACACTTGTTCATATACTAGATAGTATAATATTTATAGATCATTAGTTTGTAGGAAGTCCATAACAGCCAAATTGTGTCGGGACGACCAGGGGGCGTGGAACTTCTCGATTACATAATATCGCCTCTGTTTGTATGTTTCCGGTAGTCCATAGGAAGGAGAGCTACTACATCGAGTTATACTTAATATAAAACTACACACTCGTCAACAGAAATAAAAAAAATGAAAAATAACACCTGTACTTTTTTCCGGTCTCATGCCATCCCAATACGCCTACAGTAGCTTTCATTGTAGACACAATTTATCAGTTTCTAAGAAATAAATGGTTTAATTCGAACAATAAAATCCCCTTTTAAATTATATTCAATTGAATTTCACGAAGGCTTTCGCTTCTAACAATTGGTTGCAATCAGTTGGAACCAAAGATATTGGTATAGACTGCTCCGTAAACATCGTGCATCACCCATTTATGAAATCTATACTTTTAAATTATATATTTTATATTATTATTGTTGAAAGAAAACTAGATAGACTAGGTCTACAATTTTCATTGGAAATTTCTTTAACAAAATCTGTATACTATTCAGTATTCATTTAATTCCGTCCGCTTAGCGGTATATGGTAGTACTTTATATATATACATAATATGTGCTATTAAATAGAAAGTGTTGGTCTACGAACTATAGCATAAATATTAATTATGTCTTAATGGTTTGTAATAAAACCTGATGGATTTTGTAATAATATATGTTTATTTTCTGTCTTATTTTTAACACAGACTCATTAAAGAAGAATTTCTAAGAATATTCAACAGCAGTTTCAATTGTAATTTTTACCTAGTCTATCATCGCTATCAGCCCTTATCGGTCCACTACTGGACATAGGCCTCTTTCAATGAACGCCAAGACGACCGATCTCTTGCTACTCGTATCCATCCCGGACCAGCCATTGCACGGAGATCGTCCTCCCACCTGGTGAACGGTCGACCAACACTTTGTTTCCCTAAACGCGGCATCTACTCCGGAACGTTAGTGGCCAATCTGCCATCTAATCTTCTGAGTGTGTCACCAACCCATTTCCACTTCAGCGAGCTTATTCTACGCGTGATATCGGATACTTTAGTTCTTTGCGTTATGACTTCGTTACGAATTCTATCGGACACAGAAACACACAACATAGCACGTTCGATTGAGCCCGTTGAGCTACCGTAAACTTGCGGACCAGTCTTGAATTAAGAGGCCATGTTTCGGCCCTTAGTGCATCTCGGTTCGGCTCGGAGAACTCATCGATTGGAGACTTTTGTCTACAAGCTCTGCGGTAAAGGCGACGTGAAGATGTGACGATGCTACCTGTCCTATAGTCCGTAAAATTAAGTAACGAAGACAAGAATTAAAAAAATTCGTAATCGAGAAACGATTATATTTTGAAAAATATAACTTAATTGTCCGTAACGATTGGTTTCTAATATATAAATAATATACAGCAACTCTCTAGTATATAAATAACTTCTCATAATATACCACAACTTGTATGAGTAGTTGTGGATATAGGTGAGTATTGGTTACAAAGCGGTAAAATAATTTTACATCTTCGTAACCAGTGTTTACAACGCGTATCACGAGTACTTGACTGACTTTTCTAATTAAACGATGTAATCAACCACTGCGCACTTAATATTGTAAAAACTCCTCGACAATCAGACAGACTGTTAAACTTTAAATAGTTGAGTCTCGTGGACTACAATGTATCGTAAGTGCAAACTATACACGCAGAAGTTCATACGTGTCACTTTGAAGAGTTGTCCTTATTTTAATTGTACCTAGTTTTCTGGAGCTATTCTCGTACTAATCTTCTAAAGGCAATCAATACTACGAGTACGATGTTAGATCAGGTGTGACCAAACTGGTTTAGCTTTTCTTTGCGACGTAACTACAAATGACCACTAGATGTATAAAAAGCGCAACACACCACTTTATCAAAGGGTCACAAGAGGTGGTCACAGTCGATCCTGGAGACACAAAAGTAGCAATAATATGAAAGTGTAGCCAAGCTCGATTTGAAATAAAATATGACTGCCCGTTTAAAACACACATAAAACTGAAAGAGTCGTCTCAAGAGTGTGTGAAGGAACCTTCATATATTAATATATTTGCGTTTAAGTGCGAATCTTGCAGTTCATTCGGGTCACAATACCAGAACTTAAATTATAGATGACTGAATTAATGAACACTTTATACGTCTTGATAATTATAATTGTAACAATATATAATGGTCAGGGTCTTTGGTTTGAAAACAGGCTCTTCATTTCACTCTCTTGGCAAGCATTGTATGCAACGTTGGTTATTATTAATTAAAGTACACAATATATGTCACAGTTTTGTAATTTTGTAGTATTCCATTTTATTTTTTATGTATACTTTTTGTATGAATGATTATAACGGTTATTACTGTTTATTAGCTTTACAAATTTTCTGCTCAAAACATACGCTCATATAAACTTTAATTATAATAAGACGTTAAGAAAACATTTTAAACTATAGCTCAGTGTCGTATAAAAAATATTTAAAAAAATAACCAGTCCATTCCATATTGTGTTTTAGTGGTAAACTATTGTCAAAATTTGTGTCAAAATGACATTGTTTTTGTACACTGTATTGAAAATTCGATTCTAAATCATTTGTATAATGTTGTCTTTGAAAAAATATGTTTATATCATATTTACCACTCATTCACAACTACATATGTACAGTCAAGGGCGATTTTGAATGACAGGTGTGTATGAAATCGGAAATCTTCTATACTAATGAACCAGTGACCTAATAGAATACCAAACTTATTAAATTATATTATTTACGAATTGGGAAATAGCGTTTTATGAAATAGATCTTACTTTACAGATTAAACGTATTTATGGCGAAATTAGGATAATTACCATACTTAAATTTATTTATCCCGTCCATGATCTAGTAAAACAATATTCGGTTTAGATTAATCAAATGTTAAAGTTTGTTGCTCGCTTTACTCTTAAACATTGTCGAATTAGTTTAGACGGTCGACAACTTTACTTATTATCAGATATTCGCGTGCCGCGAAGGAAATCTTGTTAAGGACGTCGAGGGTTGTTAATGACGTCTTAATGACGCTTGCTCGTCCCTTAAGAACACTGCTATATTCGGATTTATAATTAATTACGTGGGCGTTAAGAACGATTTTCGTGCAAATATTTTTTTGTTTCTATCAGCCATGTTGCTAATTATATGTCTCTTGCTGCGCCCCGTGGTTTCGCTCGCATTATGTAAAGATCATAGCCATGGTGTCACTTTGACGGTATGCTTATTACTTTCTCTTTCTTTTATTGTAAACAGTACCTGCGTTTGACGACAATCTCACCTGATGGAAAGTAACGATGCGGTCGAAGACGTTGCACCTCTTCACTCTTGACTTAAACGCCTGGATTATAATTTGAAGGAAAAACTGATGCCGGACTCTTTATAGCCGTTTGGATTATGAATGAGGATCGGTGTTCTTGTATTCGTAAAGGTAGAATTTCAAACATAAACGTTATTTCTACCATGGAAGGCTCTAGTCGCCCTATGATAAAATGGCGAAGGAGGGATCATCTCGTGTAGTTAATACTCGTACTCGTACGACGTACACGTACGAGGAGTGTGTACCCATAATACTAAATATATAATTAAATTATTTAATTTAAATATCGCGTAATAGGCTTAATCGGAAATTATTGTACGGCGTACGAACCCTTGAAACACTTGTGAGGCATTAATTAGTCTGCACTTCAAGTCAAGCGTACATCTGTTCAGTTTTTAGGGTTCGTCGCTGGATCACAAAACTCTTATTTATACCCTCCGTCAAAACGTGTCACACAAGAGGTAAATTTTATCACACAACTTTTAGGGAAGGATTTATCTTTTTAATTTCTTAGTGTTTTTTTTTTTTTAAATTTTAATTAAACTTTTAGTGAAGGATTTTAGGCGTATTTTTAGGTACTTTTAGGCGTATTTTTAGGTACTTTTTCTCATTTATCTTTTTTCACGTCGTTTCGTCGTGCTATAGCAGGACAAACGAACTGTCGTAGTTTTGACGACTATCGACGCCTATAAACATATGCATAATTACTATGCCGATGAGTTGCCCTCTTTTCCTTCTCCCCTCCAATGGGCCATCGGCTACTTACAAACCGGAAGGAACGTAATCCGGAGGTTGGGCCTTTACGGCGGTGTCATGTGAACGAGAGGAACCTCCGTGGTCATAGCGGCCCAATTCAAGTCCAGCGTACATAATTATAGACTTTATTAAACGTAAGGTTTAATAAGGAAAAGGTTAACTTTGCATTTCATTGATGGTATTTAACTCGTGGAGCAATCTTGTAACAGCTCGTGATAATGAAGATAATAATCAATCACTATTTCCATAAACCGCTCAAGGAGTAGTTATCTTAGCGATACACTTGGTACCCGCAGTTCATATTGGTAATGATAAGGCCGCTCATTAGTAGTTTCGTTATTATACACAACGAAGGAAGCTTTTGTTACGTTCCTGCCCAGCTAGCTAATGACCTGCTAAGCCATTGTTAGTAGAACTTGGTCGTGTAAACTTTAAAGCGTACGTTACAAGTGTACACTTTATTGCTCAACGAATAAACTTTGTAATTACATATAATTGTAACTTAGGTACTATGTTCCTTCACCGCTACTTAAATTAAAAAAAAGACGTTTTAAAACTATTTTAATGCATCCAGTTTCACTTGTTTCGTTCCGTTAAGCCCTTCAGGCTGTAGTAGGGAACCTTCCTCCTTTTTTTTTTTTTGTTGACGCGGGGAAACGCATTTACGCGCCTTCACTGGCCCTGGGTGGGGTCCAGTGGTGTGTAGGGCTCGCGGCACATTATATAGTGCCGAATACCCATAAAAACCACCGCGAGTGCCACCAGTGCCGTCTTTGATGAGGTGCCCCGGAACAACAAATCATCAGGGCACCTCGACGGCAAGTCAATCCCCGAAGAGACCGACGCCACCTCCACAGATGGGGTTGTCCCGCACCACAGGACAACCCCACCGACTTTGGGACAGTGCTATGGGGTGAGGTTCCCATCCTCGCCGCTTGCCCCGTGCGCAAATGCGCCGCCACTTCTAGCTCTTTTGTCCCCTCTTCTTATAAGAGGGGTACAAAGAGCGGCACCTCCTCCTGCTCTTAAGTCCCCTCTTCTTATAGGAGGGGTACTAAGAGCCGCCACCTCCTGGGTTCAATTGGCTTCGCCCAAGGTGCCTCGGATAACCCCAGGCTACTGAGCCTCACCGCCACGACAAGGCTTGAGCCATGGTGGGGAGGGAACCTTCCTCCTGACACAATCTGAAGAAATTACAAAAGTGAAGCACTTCTTTTTATTTGATAGAGACAAAACAGTCAATTTCCTCATTTTTAATGTCTTATATATTCATATTAAAATTTATTATTTATTCTTGGCCATCCATTACATAGTTTAATATTTGAAACTATCGGGAATAGCTCTAGACACGAGGTGCCTTATATACTTATTCACTTGAATGTTAAGTTCGAGCTAGTTCTCTGATAATTGATGACTCGCTGAATTTTTTGCCGGTTCTACTCAGAAGAGGGCTAGGGATGAACAGGTTGTTGATTTATTTTTTCACACATTCAAAAAATATTTTTTCTTGTATTTTCAATAAAAAAAATCATTTCATTTCCTCGATCATGCGGTGAAATTAATAGAAAGTTTAAAAGGAGAATGCCCGTTTTAAAATATGTTACATATAATATGTTTCATCGTTAATTCTCTATTCTGAGTTTATCGGAATAGGGGAAAGAGGCAATGAGAGGATGTTTGTGTCTGCTCACACACTTAAGGCTTAACTTCAGCAGTGGATGGGTGATTAACCCCTTGTAAAATACTCGAATAATACATTTTTTTTTCGGAAGGACCTAATACTGGTTGGCGGCGCTAGTCCAGCCTCAACAGTTCGACGGACTACGAAGACCCCCCTTTTTTCCCGCAGATAGGAAGAGATGAACCGGGTTGACCCCCTCCCCACTCTAATGGGACGGCGCGCGCACGATGCCGCTTAAGTTGCGGTGTCGTGGATAAGGATAATTGAGCTCGTTTAATGTTTGGCTTATCTGAGGAGGCCGGCCTCCTCGCC